>ML802933.1:56759-89741 GCA_009831015.1 Picea engelmannii
GGGGGATATTCATTTCATAATTCCATTTACATATTCATCATCTCATTTTCCATTTACCAACATGTTTTTCCCAAACTATGTTTCGTTGCATTTTGATTCAAAAAATATTGCTATATATATTGGCATGATTCAAATATGAAGAGAAAAGGGGCTTTCTAAGTACATTGATGACTTATCATTTCCAGTACATGCATGTTTCTAATATTATGACTTGCAGCAAGAAAATAAGTAAAAATGAATAAATGTTGTTAACACAAGAACCAACATTTTTCATATTGATGGTTGTCACACAAGAACCAACCATAAGAAAATTAGTTGCCACTCATGTATCAATCAGCATGAAATGATTTATTATTACACATCATCATCATGTAAAGCCACAACTAAGATGCCAAAAGCCTAAAGAGAATTCATGCAAAGTTGCATGAGGACATGCAACAAGTTCAGTTGGGGGGAATGTTGGGTCGCAAAAATACGACACTTTATTCATCTTTCATATACCATTTGTNNCCTTTATTTCCATTTCATTCTTCCATAAAACCATAATTATCATCACTTTCATAAAAACATATGGGTTTACATTTCCATTTTCCAAATTATTTATTTTGAGTATTTTTAAGAGAATTTGTGACTAAATATTAGAAAATTAACATATTTTCATTATATCTCAAAGTTGGATGAGTTTTGTGATGACTACAGGCATATTTGAATATTTTCACAAAGTCAAAAATCACCACCTAGATTCAAATTCGAATTTCATCTTCAAGCTTTGATTTGGAGATAATCATTCAAACTAACTTCAAGGAGAAGATCATGGATATAATATCTTATCTAAGATATTTGTGGAGGATTTGAAGGGATAGGTTGAGAGAAAAGTGGATCTGTAATTATGAGTTTGTTATCTTTATTCATGTATAAATAAGCAGGTTCTCTCCTCATTTAAGAGGAGGTCTCTCTCTAGAATAGAGAATAGAAGAATAGAGTGATTGAGCTTTGATTCATAGTCTTATAGTTTTGAGATAGTGATTTTCATTATTTGTCATGTATTGGATTGTTTTAATGCAAGATTTTACTTTCTCATAGTGGTTTGTCGTTTACCTTTTTGTCCTGTGTTGTTGTAGATGTTTTTAAAATGCTTTCATTAGATTTCATTTATGCACTTTCCTGTTTTCATAGAATAATTTTGCATTTGATGCCTTTGAATTTAGATTTAGTTACTTTCATAGTTAGATTAAGTTGAATTTGATTTCGTAGATTCACTTTGAGTCTCCTGCATAATATAGGAAGTAGAACTAGGGTAGATAGTTTAACTGTTTCATTTCAAGTTAAATGTGTTTCCTTTTGAATGTTAGATTAGGCTAGATTTTATTTTTACATGCTTTCATTAGTTGCTTAATTTAGATTAGTTACTCATTCAACGACAATAGTTTAATGGTTTATTTCAAGCACTAGCATAGGCTAGTATACTCTTGCCTTGCATTTCCTGTGCTTACACCTCGTAAGTTTACAAACCTCCTGGATTGATAATTTATTGTCGCATTTATAAGAATTAATTTTACTTGACAGTAATGGATATTTTAAGTGTGGAAGTAGTGAGTTGACAAACAGGTGCCGATGTTGCATATCGGTCATAAGGTATTTTAACTTTCCTTTTAATTGCTTGAATCTTTGATCAATCTCCCATACCGATTCTCCTGGTTTCTGTCTTATTTCAATCATCTCATTCATGTATTGATCCTCTGAGCTCGGATTCTAGAACTCATTGATCAATAGTTTTTTAATGTCGTCTAGTGTCCTTGTTGTTTTGGGAACACTGTTCGTGTCTAGACTCATGTACTAGTCTAGTGCGTGGTCCCTTAGAGTGATCGCTAGCTGTGCGAGTTTAGTGTCTTCATCAGTGATCTGCTTTGCTTCCCAAATCTTTGTGCAAATGAACAGATGCTTCTCGGGGTATTTTGTTGCTTCTCCTCGAAACTCTGGTAATCTGATAGTAGGATCGTGTCCTGCCATTCCAAATACTGAGCTATGCCCTCCTCCGCATGGTGTAGATACTTGACTAAGGTTGCTTGAATTGGCTCCTCCACTTGTTTTCCCTTTGTATTGATGTACTTCCTGCTGTCAAACATCCTTTGAACTTTGGTTGTCTAAATGGTGGTGTTCTTTTTGGTGTATTGGTCGCACATGGGTTTATGGGTTACACACTGACATTAGTATTGAAGGGATGGTTGTCTTCTCCTCCTGTTCTTGGGCCTCTTGTTTTCCTCTGATATGCGGTGCCCATGATTTCCTCAATCTTCTCCACATCCCAGAGATCCTCTACCTCTTCCTCATCGCTGGCCAAGCCCTCCCTCTCGGCTACGGCTCTCTTCTTGGTATTCACCTTATATTGGTAGGGTGCTCCGCTATTCATCGTTCCTGATGATGCCAAGATGCACTTGAGTTGGTCGACATCCATCAAGATTGAGTCCAAGTGTTCCTCCTCCTTCTTCTCTGTATCCTGCCCTCCTTCCATTCCTCCTCTCTCTGTCAATGCTTCCCCCCTTCCCCCATGCACACAGGGAAGTCTAGTTGTCTGATTCCATTGTCATCACACCTTTGTTATATAGAAATATCTTGATAGAAGTATATAGTGATCAGATGTACCTTCCTCTAGGTCCTCATAGGAACTCTTGCTCAGTTGCGCTGTATGACTTTGATATGTCTACCGCGAATTCTGTGATAAAGCCTACCACAATACTATATAGCCAAAAGTCAACTGCATAGGTGAATTTGTTGTTCACCTGCTTCAGTTGTTGGATCTGTACTGGAGTCCAATCTAGCTGTCGAATCTGGTTCATCGCATGGTTATCCTTTAACCTTAAGATCCACTCCTGTAGAAGATGCGGAAAATCACAAAAAAAAACTTCGTGTAAATCCGTAAATACGAATTTATCCAGGTATTTATGCGGTGTGATCCTAGGGTTTCTATTGAATTTTTGTGCAAACTCTAGCTCTATGGTTCTCAAGTAGCCCTTGATTTCTTCTCTCATGGGGTTCCAAGGTCTCCACATCCCCTTATAATGGTTCATTTCTCTTCCTTCGGTTCTTTATTCATTCCATCTCATCTACTCAGTCCTTTCTTGTTCCACTTAACCCGGCAACAGAACCATTTGTTGGTTACTCGATTCCCTTCTCAGGTTGTCTGAGTTATTGACCTAGGTTTCATGTCATCCAGGATTCCAGCGAAGCCTCTAAAACTATCGGCCCTCCTGGTAAACCAGAAGGTAACACACTGCCCAGAAAGCACTACGTAGTCTCACCCAAGATAACTTTAAATGGGTGGCTGTAAGACTCAGGTGTTTACAACCTAGGATAGTGTAGGGGATAGGGGTTCCTCAGATAAGGTCAGATACCATGAGCTATAAGGGAGAGTACTTATTCCTTGGATTCACATACAAATATCCCATAGTTTAATTAAAGTTAAGTATAAGAAGATTCATAACAATGTATTAACTCATTCATCAAGTTTAACCATCAATTGCTGAAAGAAAGAAGAATCATGCATACATTTAACACGTTACATGAGAGTTACCGTGGTTCACCCCCTCCTAGGATACATCCACAAATATTTGTCTCTTGGATCTTGTATTATGATAGTTCTCCATTTCCGGTGCCTCACACTTACAATTCTCCACAAAACTGGGTAAGATCTATGTGAGGCGAACTAGATCGCACCAGACTCCATAGCTTGCGGTATAATACTTAGAACTACCTCTCCTTGGGTATCCTTTGCTCAATAGCTTACAAAATTAGTTCGTACCATTCAGAACATTACAGAGAATCACTAACAACTGCTAACAAACAACCCTATATGATACTTTCATATCTATATTTATACATTTCAGGCTCTTCAGCCTTTTATTGAATATTACAAAAACCCTAACCCTTCTTACGTTAGGTCTTTCTCCCATACGTGTGCTGCTCCTCCTCCATCTGTCTCTTTGCTTTGTGCATTCTTTCTTGCATGCACATGTGCTTCTCTTCTGCCAGTTGTTACTTCAGTTTTCTGCACGCTTTCTTTCCCATGATTGTTCTTCTTTTCTCTTCGGCTTGGTGCCAACAGTCGCACACTTAATGTATCATCCATGATTCTTTTATAGTTGGCTCCACCAAAATTTGTGATTTCTTACACAATGGTGGGTTTGTTATAACTTCAAGCATTAATGGTTCATCACATATCTCCTAAATTTAGGTGGTCAGATTAACAAAAATATTCCCTTGTGGACAGGTGAATTTTCCCTTGGAGTACAGACCCCTATACCAAGACAGAAAATTACATTTGGACACTACCATTCCTATAGATTCATTTTGACCATCAGAAAAGAGAGGAGGGGAAGTATGATGTACCTCATTTATGGAGTTTGTCCGAGCTACTCCAATCTACGAGATCCAATCAGTACCTGCAATAGACAATAAGAAAAAAAATACTATCTCCTACTCTAGTGGATTAAGACAAAATCAATTCATCTATGCAGATTAAGACAACCATAGAAAATCACATGTAAATACACACATGAAGGAAATAGGCCAAGTATACTAATGAGAACTTAGAACGAAAAACTTACAATCTTCAGATGGTGTTGCAACAACCTCTCCAAGTCCTCCTCATCCAACCCTTGCTTAAAATATCCACAATCAAAATAACAATTCTTTGTTGATTTCTCCTCCTTTTCACAATGTAAATGCTTCCATTTATAGGCTTTGAGAGGCTCAACCACCTTGAGTATATTTGGAATTGGTTGAGGATATGGCTCCATTAGTTGTGATATCTTCCTTATATGCAGTCATGGAGTCATATTCGAGTCAAACTAACCCAACCCATCCATAGTTGTCTTTAGAGGAAAGTGGGATTTCTTCCAAGAATCCCTCAACCAACTCAACGCTCCCTTAAAGTGGACAACAGATCATTGTAGCACCCCATTAAGATGGACAAGGAGCACTAGCACTCCCTATGTTTGAGCAAGGGAGTGTTGATCTTCCAAAATGTCACCAAGATGAGTAATTCCCTAGGTAAAATACTTGATTCGACTATCAGATGATGGGGCTTCTTCCTCTAACCTGTTTTATGGGTTGTAGCAAGTGTCTTTATGGTGTCGTTTCAGATGTGACACTTAGGAAAATTGAATGCAACACTTATGATACTTGCAATAATAAAAGTGAAATACTTTCAACACTTACAACACTTGTGACAACGAAAGTGTGACACTTACGACACTATCGAAGTGAGGAATTTTGATGTATAACATATTTCCCCCCAAAGTGTGAAGTTAGAAGGGGAATGTCGATGGTCGAAACACTTTGTAGATTCTTCGAAGTAAGGGTATGGAGTTGGAGAACCTGCTAGATGATGCAAACAACCATCAATCAGTGTTAATATGTGTTCCATCCCTGAGGCAAGCATACCTATGATCAGAATACAAGTGACTCAAAGCATGACCACCAATAAATACATTTTGGATCCATGATGATATTAACTAAGGATATGGCCATTAAAGATACAATGCAGATCCATCCCTCTATGACCTGACTTGATTGTATCCATGAAAGAATACACAATGGAGCTACAATGTGATAAGAACATAGCCACAGACCAATACAAAGTGGATCTATGTTAAAATATGTATATCAGTTGAATAATATCCATTGCAACTTGGGTAAAGTGTATATGCAGATGTATACTCAACCTAGGGTCTTCGTCCCGATCCTATAAAAATATAATTATGTCCATGTGAATAGATGATTTGATCTCGAACATGACAAAAACCACTTGACTACTGGTCATTGAGGTATACCGTTAACAAGCGAGAGAGAAATCACCATTGATGTCAATGATTCTCAAGGTACTTTAAAGTACAATCCAGCGAATGTGAATAATGAGATGAAGTCGAACATCTATGGAATCAATCAGTCAGGGGTCATTGATGTATACCCATTGTCAAATGCAAGGAGGCCTTCCATTGAGGAATGCAGGTCCCAAGGTACTGATGCGTTCCTAAGTCTATTTCCCAGATAATTTGTTGAATTCGATAGGAAAAGACTCGTCAAAGGAGGGCATTGATTTATCCCTCGTCAATTGACACGAAACTTGTCATAGGAAAGTGATAATATATTGTAAATAAAAATTGACTAACACAGGTATGGGAACTGGTAGATGGATGGCTTTCGAGGTGAGGAATTCCCTTCAACATTGAGGCAATACATAAGACTTGGCAACATAGACTCAGAGTGGACCAAAACATAATGCGACAAGTGTTGGGGCATTCTTTGGATGGGCCAAAGGAGTAGAAAGCCTCATAGGATTGGTTTAGTGTTGAGGAAAATGGATTATCCAAGTGTATGGTGAGGTGAAAAAAAGTGTTGTGTTTAAGGGCGACCATAAGATCTACCTTAAAATATATCAAGAAACTCGACCCACTTCCTTCAATTTCTCCCCCACCCAGATAGATGAGTACCTCTTTTTCGTTTAACAAGCTCGAGGAGGGTAACACATGCTTGATATAACTCACCTTCGGTAAGTTCCTCTTCCTTTAATTATCAAACTAGAAAAAGTAAGGGTTTCTTCCCAGATGGGCCCTTCAATGTGTAGTTTTGCAAGTCCAAAGAAGGAAAACTAGGTTTTTTTTTCATGTTTAGGGAGTTTGAAAATAACTTAAAGAAAACTCCAAGGGTGTCCATTTTTCGTAATTTTAGTCTCTGAGGTCCGAAAAAGTATAAAATAATACGACATAGAACTCTTCTATCTGAGATTGACTAGAGCATTCATTTTTCGTAGTTAGTCTGCTGGGATCGAAAAAGGGGTAAACCACCTCCCAATAGATGACTATTCATATTTTACTAAGCTCGAAGTATGATGAAGTTTTCTCAATAGAGTTATAAGGTCATCAAAAAATTATTCTCTGTAAATACCTACATAAACAAATCATTCTAGGAAAAAACATCGACAATTACTTTTTAAATCGACCATAATTGGAAAAAACTCAAAAAATAAGCATTACTAATGTAAAAAGGTTTTAAATGAATTTAATTTAGAAATGGTAAAAAGTCAGTTAGGGTAAAAACCAATTCATTTTCACCTTTCACTTGGCAATTTTCCCTTTCCTCTTAAGTTTTCCCCGTTTGGAGCGATTCTTCCGGCATCGATTGTGGGAGCTACATGTGATCACTTTCAGTTTTTTCATGACCAGGTTAGTAGCATGATCCCTCCCATCACTTTGCATGCTTTCTTTTTCATTTTTAGTTCTTAGTTCCTGAGTTTTGTCTCTCTAGAAATCCCCAGAGAGTCAAACTAGATCGACGCTCCCTTAAGTAATCGGGTGGGGGAGTTGGTTGATATCTTAGCGCCCTGTTAACCCTTTTAGGGGATTTCTAGTGCTCTGATTTTGTCTTCAAGGGAGCGTTGTGCACATAAATATTTTTTTTTTAGTTTTTTTTTTTTTCAGCTGTGAAAAAGCAATTTCCCCTTTTGAAAGATTGGCTAATGTGATTTTCTTGTGGATTTGCAGGTTTTCATTGAACAAGATGATCAAATGGAAAGAAAGAGAGCATGAATTTGACGATATGGCTGACTTAAAAGACCCTAAAGCGAGGGAATCTCTTTGGAAATGTGGTTTGTTGAAATATTTCAAGCTACAAAACATGAGGAAGGAAGTCCTTTTACTTGAGTATTTGATTGGACTATGGGATAATGATGAGAAGGAATTTCGAGTGGGATGTCATATGCTTGATATCGATATCAAATATGTGTATTTCCTAACGGGGCTCTCAAAGAGGGGAGAACCCATCATTTTATCTAGACAGTGGTCCATGCCATTGCCAACACATGCATATGTTTCTCAGTATTGTGTGTCGAGATCAAGATTAGTATGGGGAAGAATTGTCATCAAAGATGTGAGGGATATTCCTCTTCGATCTATTCTTTTTTCCATAACTAAACTAGAGGGGAGCATCAGTTCTCATATTGCTTCCAAATCATAGATACTGTATGTTGTTCAGTGTCTTGAACCCAAGATTTTTAACTGGTGTGCAGGGCTCTTGAGAAATATCAAAGAGAAAATATCTAAGGGTAGAATGGGTAGGAAAAGGAAATTTGGATATGGATCTTTCTTGGTGTCATTCATTTTGGATAAAGTACCACAGATGTAGCCATAGGTTTCATTGATAACACACCCTACATCCGAGCCCTGGATGAAGAGATGGACAATACTCTTGCCTCGGTTGGCGAATTAACCCTCAACATTTCATTTTACTCCTGACTATTAGAAAAACAGGACCATGGAGCAATAAAATAAAACAAATGCGGAAATAAAATATAGAAGATACATAATACAATAGAGACAAAGATATATCTAGTTCACCCAGTGTGGGCTACATCCACCAGAGAAATTACCAGGTCCTTCCTTTATTATTATCCAGCAAATGAAGGGATACAACCTACAACAAACCCGTTGTAACTTCCTCTTCTTTCTCTCACAGTCTCCTATCTCAAAATACAATATTCACCATAATGCATAGCCGCAATACATTTCCCTCATAATAGAGGGTTGCCTTCTAGGGAAAAAAAATCTAACATAGTTTCTACTATTAGATCTGCGACCTTATAATGAACGGTCCAAATTTACAATGAAATTACAATATACATTTACAAGGCAATTTTTCCTTTCGGGGCTTCGCCCCTGAACCCTTGCAAAGGGCCGACTTTCCCCCATACCCCGCAAAGGGGGTAACCCCCCTCTACACTCCCCCATGTGGAAGAGTGTACATACTTATGGGGTGTAAATACTTCATGGGGTATAAACATGGCTGAAAACAAAAAACCTATGAATCAGGAAGATAATCAGTCTCCACAACCAACAATCTCCCACTTGGAGACTGATCTCAACAAATCCATCGCTGTTGTATATGATGGACTCTAAAATTTCTTGGACTTGGAAAATTTCTCATCTTCATCTTCATTCATGAAGACCAACTGAAACTGAGCAAGAACTCGGTTTCTCCCTGGTTACTCCCTTTGTTAACACGTCTGCAGGATTCTGGCTAGTGTGTATCTTTTCCAACTTCAAATGTCCATCTTCCAAGACGGATTGTATGAAATGGCACCTCAATTGTATATTCTTAGTCTTCGAATGGAAGGCTAAGTTATTTGCAAGATGAATGGCACACTCACTGTCACATTACAACCTGATATTCTCCTGCTTCTTTCCCAATTCCTCCATAAACCTATGTAACCAAATCATCTCTTTACTTGCCTCTGTATCAACAGCATACTCTGCCTCTGTTGTGGAAAGTGAAACAACCTTTTGCACTTTCGAAATCCAACTTACTGTTGTTCCACCTATAGTAAAAACATACCCTATGTTTCTCCTCTTGCTGTCTTTATCACCTACCATATCTGAATCAACATATCCCTTTAGAAAAGTGTCTGATCCTCCAAAACATAATGCATGAGTAGCAGTACCTCTCAAATACCTAAGAATCCACTTTATTGCCTCCCAATGTTTTTTACCTAGATTGTTCATATACCTGCTCACAACTCCCACTGCATGTGCAATATCTGGTCTTGTGCAAACCATTGCATACATCAAGCTGCCAACTGTTAATGAATAAGGGACCCTGGAAATGTATTCTATCTCCTCTTGTGTATTGGGACACATTTCCTTAGTTAATTTGAAATGGATGGCTAAATGTCTACTAACTAGTTTTACATTCTGCATTCTAAACCTCTCCAACACCTTCTCTATGTACTCACCCTGAGACAATGTCAATTTGTGATTTTTCCTATCTCTTGTTATTCTCATACCAAGGATTTTCTTTGCAGCACCCAAATCCTTCATTGCAAATGAATTAGCTAATTTATTCTTGAGCACATTTATATCCTTCATATTAGACCCTACAACAAGCATGTCATCTACATATAATAGCAAGATAATATAGCTTCCATTTTCTAGCCTTTTAAAATAAACACAGTGATCAAAATGACATCTGCTATAACCATGTTCTGTCATAAGCCTATCAAACTTCAATTACCACTACCTTGGATCTTTCTTTAGGCCATACAAGCTCTTATTCAATATGCATACCAAATTCTCCTTCCCTTTGACCTCATACCCCTGTGGTTGTTGCATATAAATCTCTTCCTCCAAATCCCCATGGAGAAAAGTTGTGTTAACATCTAATTGTTCAATATGAAAATATTCTACTACCACAAGACTTAAAATAGTCCTAATTGAAGTCATTTTAACAACAGGAGAAATTATTTCATCAAAATATATACCTTTCTTTTTTGCAAACCCCTTTACAACAAGTCTAGCCTTGTACCGCTTTTCTCCTCCATCTTCTTCCTTCAACTTGTAAACCCATTTATTCAACAATGGTATTTTTCCTGTAGGTAGCTGAACCAAGTCCCAAGTTTGGTTATTTGCCAAGGAATCCATTTCCTCTTTCATTCCTTGCTCCCACTTCTTTTTGGTGTCTACCTGCATTGCCTCTTCATAACATTCTAGTTCACCAGAATTAGTCAACAATAAATAATACAATGAAGGAGAGTATCGTTCAGGGGGTATACTTAACCTGATAGATTTTATAACAACATTTGCAAGTGTTTGAGGTACTTACTACTCCTATTGTTGTAGATTTTGATTTTTTGGTTCCTTTGGAATTTCTTTTTCAGTGATCTCATCAAGCACTATGTATTTTTGTTTTTCTTTTTCCTGTTTCTTTCCCTGCAACTGATCTTTGTACATGACCTTCTCATTGAATATGACATCTCTACTCCTAATGATTTTTTTATTTTCATAATCCCATAAGCGATAACCAAAATCATTAACACTGTATCTAATAAAGGTACACTTCTTGGATTTTTCCTCAAGCTTTGTTCTTTTTTCTTTATCAATATGGACAAATGCTTCACAACCGAAAGTCTTCAAAAAAGAATAGTTTACCTTTTTTCTTGTCCATTCCTCCTCTGGAATTCTACCATCCAAAGAGCTTGAAGGTCCTTTTTTATTAAGTAAACAACAGTATCTACAGCATCTTCTGAGAACTGTAAAGGAAAACCAACATGCAATCTCATACTCCTTGCACACTCCATGATTGTCCTGTTCATCCTTTCTGACACACCTTTTTCTTGTGGCATTCTTGGAACTGTCTTCTCTCTACGAATCCCATGGTATGAAAAGTAATCATCAAACTCCTTGCTGCAATATTCACCTCCATTATCTGATCTGAGACAATTCAAAACTTTTCCTATCTCATTCTCAACCAAAGCTTTCCATTTCTTAAAAGTATAAAAAACATCAGATTTTTGTTGAATGCAATAAACCCAAATTTTTCTAGTTGCATCATCAATAAAAGTAACATAGTAATGAGAGCCACCAAGAGATGATACCTGAGCTGGTCTCCATACATATGTATGCACAAGCTCTAACCTTTCATTCTTCTTTTCTTTTCTGACTTTGAGAAATTTGACTCTCTTATGTTTTCCATAAACACGATGCTCACAGAAGTCCAAATCAATTTGTTTAAGATCTGGAAAAAAATTTCTTTTGTGAAGTATTTTCATACCCTTCTCACTCTATCCAATCCTATGATGCCACAGTGTTTTATCTGCTCCTGTAGAAGCTAAAGATATAGAAGAGTCAATATTACTAGTACATAAATACAATGTACCTACCTTCTCTCCTTTTGCTATCACTAATGATTATTTGATGACCTTCCATGTATTATCTGTAAATATGGATATACAACCTTCACTTGCCAACTTCCCTGTTGAAATTAGATTTTTCCTTAAATCTGGAACATGTCTTACCTCTTTCAACAACCATTGGCTTCCATTACATTTCTTTAGTTTTACCTTTCCCATTCCAACAATTTTGCACGGTGCATCATCACCCAAATGAACCTATCCAAAATCACCTTGAACATAATCTAGAAAAAGTTTCCTATGGGGTGTGGCATGAAATGAAGCCCCTGAATCTACTACCCAAGACTCAAAAATATTATCTATAGAAAGAATCAAAGCATCTTGTAACACATCACCTGTTACATTTGCTTCCTGATTTCTCTCCTGTTGTCCATCTCTTTGTTTCTTTGGAGCTCTACAGTCTTTCTTCATATGTCCTTTCTTCCCACAATTCCAGCACTCTATCTTTCCAAGTTTGGATTTGGATCTGCCCTTACTAGAATTCTCATAGTTCTCTAAGCCCTTTCCTCTATCCTTTTGTCTTCCCCTGCTCTCCATGTTCAACGCCTTACCTGATGTCTCACCAGTGTTTTTCTGTCGTATTTCCTCACTAAGGATAACACCAACAACATCATCAAATTTTAAAGTATTTGAACCAGAGACAAAGATACTTACAGCCATGACCAAGCCATTCCATCTTTGTGGCAATGAGCACAAGATTAGAAGAACCCTGACCTCATAATCAGAGTCCATTTTTACAGAACTTAGTTTATTAGTAACCGTATTAACATCATTTAAATGATCTGCAACAGACCCACCTTCTGACATATTCATATTAAATAATCTCTTCATTAGAAATACCTTATTGGATGCTGAGTGTTTTTCATACAATTTAGCCAAATGCATCCATCAAATCCTTCGTTGTCTTTTCTTTCGAAATATTGAAAGCCATCGATGTTGCCAGGCTCATCTGTATCATTCCTAGAGCCATTCTATCAAGAATCTCTCATTCTTCATCCTTCATAGCCGTCGACTTATTTTCTACTCCGCCCAATGGTAGGAATAGATCCTTCTGATATAAATAATCTTCCATCTGCTTCCATAACTAGTAGTTTTGGCCGTTAAATTTTTCGTCCCTAAACTTTCCATCTTCCGACATTGCTCCCACTCGAACTAGGAACCCTCCTTTCTTGCGAGTTACCTTTCGCTCTCATATCAGTTGTTAGAAAAACAGGACCGTGGAGCAATAAAATAAAACAAATGAGGAAATAAAATATAGAAGATATGTACAATACAATAGAGACACAGACATACTTGGTTCACCCAGTGTGGGCTACGTCCACCATAGAAATTGTCAGGTCCTTCATTTATTATTATCTAGCAAATGAAGGGATACAACCTACAACAAACCTGTTGTAACTTCCTCTTCTTTCTCTCACAGTCTCCTATCTTAGAATACAATATTCACCATAATGCATAGCCGCAATACATTTCCCTCATAACAGAGGGTTGCCTTCTAGGGAAAAAATCCGTAACATAATTTCTACCGTTAGATCTGCGACCTTATAATGAACGGTCCATATTTACAATGAAATTACAATATACATTTACAAGGAAATTTTTCCTTCGGGGGTTTCGCCCCCATACCTCCCAGCTAGGGGGATAGCCCCCCCATACCCTGCAGAGGGTGTAACCCCCCTTTGTACTCCCCCGCATGGAAGAATGTACATACTTAGGGGGGTGTATTTTCTTCATGGGGTATAAACACGACTGAAAACAAAAAACCTCTGAATCAGGAAGATAATCAGGCTCCACAACCAACACTGACTTCTTCACATGGTGGAAAAGAAAGATTGTGGTGATAGATTATTACGCTTATGATGTAGCTGATTTTAGGGGTAGTGCAGAATTATTTCTCCCTGAAGGGGAATAGTTGGATGTGTCAGGTAAAACACAAAAGATCGTGATCTTGCAACAATGTTTTTTTTTTATATATATATGTATTTTTTTTGTTGTACAATGAGGTTTATAAATCATTTGTTTTCATCATGCAGACAGAGGTATGTCATGTCCAATGGGGATGTCAGCATTCAAACATCATGGTGATGTTCAGGAAACAATAGAGGCTAGTGTCAGAGTAGGAGGACTCCGTGAGGTGGAGAGGAACCTCCTTGGATTGACCATGGGTGTTACCTCTATGAGGATACAAGATGTACGTTTGAACCTTTAGGGGCACATAGTCAAAGTGTCAGAAGGCCTCAATCACTTTCTACGATGAGTGGCCAGAGTAGTTGTGTGCTATGTTGAGCACATTGTAGTGAAGGAAGAAGAGTAGAGTCTCATGTAATAGTAGTATTTTATGATGATGTCGTGGGAATAATGGCCCACATTTTCTCCCTGCTATGTACTTTTTTGGATGATGTATTTTGACACACTTTTTCTACTTTATACACACACACACACACACACACACACATATATATGATTTTTTCCATGGATACTTGTGTTTTTAAATGATGTGATGCTTTAATTTATATGCTTTATGTTATGAATTCTTATCTATGTGTAATGTGTCAATCCAACATATAATTTTCTAACGAATATGTAATCGTATTAAGTTCTCTCGAGATGACGAACCCTTAGATAGAGACATAGAAAAACTGGATTATGAACAATGTATTCATGGTTAAGTTGATAGACCACGAGTTGAGAATCAAGGTTGATAATCAATTGATATGTATCTAAAGAATAATCTTTGGTTAAAAGTCCAATTATGCAATGATATTATGCAACATTATTGGTTGCATATCCAAGGCAAATTCCTCCTAAACTCGCTAACTCGCCAGAGTGGTAGATGACCCAAGCTACGAAAGCTATGTTATGGGTATGTCGACTAGCACCATCTGCAAATCCAAAATAGATAGGAAAATATGTTTTCATCTATGCATTCAAGAACAAAGAAAAGGATAAGTAGCTTAAAAAATAGGGAAAAACTCGTGCACGCAAAAGTAAAGACACACCAAACCAAAAACATATAGTACAATAATGTACAAAGCACAAATGCAATATATTCTATGCATAGTACGTTTTTAGGTAAATCCCATTTTGGGTTTCACCAAGAGATAATCCATTGTAATCCACTAACTCATAGGCACCTCTCTATAGAATACGCTTCACGATGTATGGCCCATGCCACATAGGTTCTAACTTACCTGCACCAAGTTTGTCATGATCTTGGTTATAGACCAGGACCAGATCTCCTTTTGTGAAAGCGGGAGGTTGAAAATAATTATTGTATTGAGTCTTGATGTGTTTTTTATATGTCTCGTTAATGAGAGAAACAACACGACAAGTTTCATCCAACTTCGTAGATATAAAAATTGTTCTTCTTCGACAGAAGTGTGGGGTAGGAGATCTATGGTGAGTTTCAAGGATGGAATATCCCATTCAATCGAAAGCATAGCTTCCAACCCATATACCAACTGGAAGGGTGTGAATCCAATGATGGTTTTAACCGAAGTTTGATAGGCCCAGAGTCCTGAGAAAAGTTGCAAATGTTGAGAAGTTTTGTTCACCCCCACCATGCGTTGAAGCATGGTCTTCAAGACTTTGTTGATAGCTTCAACTTTTCGTTTGGCCTGAGGATAGTAAGGGGATGAGTTTTCATGATGAAAACCCAACTTGGTGTGCAGTTCACCCATCATCTAGTTTTGGAAATGGGATCCATGATCGATTACAATAGCTTGTGGGACTCTGAAGCGAGCGATGATGTCATTGAATACAAAAAGTGTTGTAATTCAAACATCCTTAAGAAATGTAGGTATAGCCTCAGCCCATTTAGTGAACTAATCGATTGCGACAATAATATAACCATTTCCCCTGGTTGAGGTAGGCTTACATTGCATGAAATCAATACCCCATTTTGCAAAGGGGTCGATGGTGACAATTGGATGGAGTGGAGTTGGGTGGGTACGTGCTTTCTTATGAAATATTTGATAGGGTGGGAATTTTTTAACGGCCTCAATGTAGTCTTTGAATATGGAAGGCCAAAAATAAGCATCACGTAATATTTTTTGGGCTATAGCCATCCCAGAAAGATGACCACCACAAGCTCCAAGGTGACAGTGATTTAAAACTTGATCATCCTCTTCATGGGTTAAGAAACATTGTAGAATGGTATCGATACCATGGATATACAAAGTGTCACCACCAATAAGGTAGTACTTTGAATGGTGTCTAATGCAATGTCGCTCATCACGTGAAATATATGGTTGGAAGTGTTGGGTCTGGAGATATATAAGAATGTCTCCATACCAAAGATCATATGTAATAATGAGTAATACTGACTCATCTAGAAGGGAATCACTGGGTTCATTATCCTCATTAGTATGGGGAAGATCACACATTAATTCAGAAAAAAAAAACAACGATTTATTTTCTTTGGATTTGGAAAAATTGAGATCAAATTCTTGGAGAATGATGATCCATTTGGAATATTTTCCCCCAAGTACTTAACGAGTCAAGATGTGGTACATGGGGTTCGAGTCAACAATGACAGTGGTAGTGCGAAGCAAAATATAGTGTCAAAACCTTTGGACAACAGTGACTGTTGCCAAATCCAACTTTTCAACATATGAATCAAAGAGTTCAGGACCTAAAAGGCTCTTACTTAAATAGTAAATCACATGTTCGGTGCCATCATCATCCTCTTGTACTAAAACCATGGAAATAGTGGAAGCAGAGGCAGCCAAATAAAGGATGTAATATCTCGCATAGTTGGGGGGATGTAACAATGGTGTATTCATTAAAGCATGTATGAGATCATCAAATGAGCATCGAGAAGTTGCAACCCAGATAAAATGGGCATCCTTTTGCAGTAATCACATGAATCCTTTAGTAATTTCGACATAATTTCATATAAAACAACGTAGAAATTTTGCATTCCCTTGCAAACTCTAAAGTTGGGTAAGATTGTTGGGAGGAGGTAAAGCAAGATTAGCTTTGACCTTTAAGGGATCCACCCTAATCCCATCTTTGGACACTGTGAAGCCGAGGAGTCACCATGATTCAATAGAAAAATGCATTTATGGGAGTTCAAACATATGTTGTAATGCCTACATATAAGAAATATTTCTCTTATATGACCAATCTGATCTTGTCAACGATCCAAATGAGAGGGAAATTCATCGAAATAGGGCTCAACAATATGTTTGATGTCATGGAAATCATACGACATAGCTCACTGAAAAGTGGCTCCAACATTTTTAAGGAAAAAAGGTAATTTTCAATAGGAGAAAGTACCACATGGGCAGATGAAGGTTGTTTTGTGTTGATCAATGGGTAAAATATCGATCTAGTTATAGCTAGATAAGTCATCCATAAAAGGGAAAATGACGCTTCATGCACAATTATCAATAGTTTGGTTGATGAAGGGCGTAGGGTAATTATCCTTTGGACAAGACTTATTTAGATCCCTATAGTCGACACACACAGATGAATTGTTCCTTGTTTCTTGGCGACCAGAACGATGTTGGAAACCCATTTGGTAAGAGGTACAGGATAAATAAAAACAGATTTTAGTAACTTTTCTACTTTTTCCTTGATTGTCACAGTTTTCTTGGGATGAATGGGGAGAAGTTTATATCTTACAGGTTTCTCTAGGGTAAGTTTTTATTTCTTGCACAATGATAGAAGGGTCGATCCCTAGTATTTCTTCATAGCTCCAGGCAAAAATGTCATGAAACTCTTTAAATAAGATGGTGTAAGTTTCAATCTCTTCATTTGAACAGTTCACACCTAGTTGTATGTTTTACACCATACCTTCTTTTGTGGATATGTCAACACTAATTATTTGAGATATATTTCCCAAATTTCCCTCTGAGATTGTATCCTAAGTGAGTATCAGAGATTGGGGAGCATCGACAATATCGGTGGGGAAGATAGATGAAATATATTTCTCAATGTCATCCAAACTGGGAATAAAGGATGAGAAATGGTGGTGTCATCCCATGGTGCCTCCTTGATATTAAGCATTTCCATAATGGATTCATCGGATGGAAAATTTGTAGGATGTAATCAAGAGTGGAGGATAGGGAATCTAACCAAGATGGTAGCGAATAGGAATTAGACATCAGCATATGTTGGTCATTAGGTGAAGGAGAGGTAGATTGAATGGCGTCGTATTTGTCCTTGGCAGGAATAAGTGGCATAGTGTCACCTAGTTTATCGAATTCTAAAGGACTGTGTACGATCCATGGATGCAATGATTCAAGGGATTGATGTACCATAGTTGAAATCATATTTACCGTTGTGATATGTTGCATAGTTGGAGGAATAGGTGCGGGGAAAGTTCCCATGAGAGAAGAATATTTCAGTAAATTGACCCCTACACTTTCATAAGTAATCTTTGAATCCCCCAAAAATGGAATATTGTTGGTTGTTTGAGGGTGAGCATCAAGGGTGTAGTAATCTAACTGATCGATGATCACTATTTTTCCTTGATGAGAAAATTGGACACATCGAAAAATCGAGGAGGCTATGGAAGTCATGGAATAAAACCAACTTCTTCCAAGCAATAAGTTATAATCTAGAGGATCNNNNAACAATCCATGGGGTCAGAAACCTCTTCCATCAAATGATTTTAACATGGTTGGAGATTTATTAATACCAAGTGATTTAAGGCCTTTCCAATAGGCTAAGGACATGACACATGTTGATTCTCCCTCATCCAATATAGTGAGATGAATATGTTGATTATGAACAAAAACATCAATTTGGAAAGAAAGTTGGTGAGAGAGTCGTGACTTCAAATTGTCCAGGTTAAATGTGATAATATTTGATGACTCAAGATACATAGCTCCGATGGCTACCAAGGGAGTCCTACATTGGCTAGGCCAGTGTTTCAGAACTTCAAGAGCCGACATTGCATAAGGTGCTTGGGCCAAATATTCAACAATGGTGTAGTTTTGGGTAGCATGAGAGTTAGGATTAAAGGTTGACTTTCTGATTGTACTCTTGGGAAGACATAAGATAGAGTCAAAATTTTGTTTCACAATATGGGGAGGTCCAGATGGAGGGGAAACTGAAGTGGAAGGTGGATCAATCACAGTTCCATTAGTTACTCTTTCCTTACCAGGTTTACATGGGGGTGTGTTATATGTCGTAGATCGAGTGGTCAAATATACACCATTAAACATATAAAAGTGTGCATTCAATGAAGCATCCTCGTTAGGAGGATGAACTGGGTTGCCTCCTTGTGGAGGTGGAATGTTTTGTGCAACCAGTGACTGTTGTTGTGGAAAAGGATGCATCAAAATAGCGGGTTGAGAATTTCATTTAAATAATTTAGATACTTCTTCCTAGTGGGGACAATATCGTGTGTAATGATCTTCAACACATATGAGACAGGGAAATTTTGGTTTGTGCTATGGTTTCTTTTCAATAGCAGGTGGTTGTGCTTGTGTTTTTATATTTTCATTTTGATTATTATTTTTCTTGGGTTTATTCTTATTTTTACTTTTTCCCCCTAATTGTGGTGGTGAAGTAAATTGAACTGTATTTACTTCATAAACTTTAGTAGGGGTCGAATTTGATGAGAGAGGAGTTTGCACTATAGGCGGGGTAGTTATTGAATGATTGGTTGTGCCAGTCGATTGTGATATAGGTTGAGTTTTGATGGAACCGATAACACCATCTGAGTGAGCGGTGGAGGATGGTTTCAATGGATTGGTTGATGTGTGGGGAGCATTTGGGATCAGTTCATAGAAATTATCGGATTGGGAATAAAACAGATCCAAATACTGGGCATGAGCGATGGATTCCTCTTCTGTAACTACACTACCCATTGCTACATTGCGAGCAATAGTAGTAGAGATTTTGTGAATCATTCATCCAACAATTGGTCAAGAATGGTGGCTTTAATCAATCGTCGTCGTCTCCATTCATGAATATGATCAGAAATATATACGCAATTAGTCTGATGAAGGGAGGTCAAGAATTTTGTTTCGGTTTCATTTCTGATGGGAAATTGGAAATGGGTGAGGAAAGCCATGGAAAGTGAACTGAAATGTTGAAAAGTTTCACGTTGTAACTCAATGTACCATTTTGTCATTGAACTTGTAAGAGTATGCTGGAAAAAACGTAAATGAATAGAGTCATCCATGAGTGAGTTTGATGAACATCATAGATGAAATGCCATGGTGTGGTTATTTGGATCTTCTCTAGGTTTACCCTCAAATTTTGGAATATCATATGGTAATTTGGTTGGAATTACTGGCCAAAAAGGGGAGTGTAATATGGGATCATTTGTTAATATCTACAGATCCGATAGATCTAAAGTAGCTACGAAAGGTAATTGTCGATTAGCTTGAGGAAGATACTGGTGAGGCATAGGAACACCAATAGGACCTTAAAGTGGTTGTGTTCGATATTTGTATCCAGAAGGTCTTCATATATGTGGTTGTTATGCATTTTAGCCAGCAAAAGTGGGATTCATTTGTTGAGGAATTTGCGTAAAAGGTGAAGGAAAACCAATTTGGCCCTAGGGAGGATAGCCAGTGTAGCCCAAGGGAGGATACTTAGTTTGACATTGAGGAAGGTAACCAGGTTTCCCCTAAGGAGGGTAACCAAGTTGACCCTGAGGAGGGTACCCAAGTTGATTCTGAGGAGGGTAATTGATTTGACCCTGTGGAGGAAAAGGTGATTGGCCTTGACGACCCAAAGTGGGATTCGAGACACCTGGAAAGGGTTGTCCAGAATATAGTCCAGAAGGATTTGGATTTAGATATCCTCCCTGTGGGTTGGGATTTGAAGATCCTCCCTAATATAGTTGATTAAAAGGTCCTCCCTTGGGTGGTCCCCAGGATTGTTGTGGCTTTCTGACAAAATAATTTTGAAATTGTCCCCCTGCCATAGGTTGGGTAGCAACTAGGATTTGTCAAGTGAATGGGGGTTTTCCCCCAGTCGATATTTTTCCATTGAGCGAGGGTTTCCCCCCAATCGATATTTTTCCACTGATCTAGGGTTGGCCCCTGGGAGGGATTTTTCTGCTAACGGAGGATTCCCCCCCAATAGAGACTTTTCTTGTAGCTGGGTTTTGTTGTATGACATTATTTTTCATTCTATGATGTGAAGGTGTCCCAATGGGATTTTTTTATGTGTATGAAGTTATTGCTTGAAGAAGGATTGTAGGTGTAACCATCACAGTACTTTGCAAATGACAAGGTAATGCAAATCCTTTTTCACTCGTTAGTTTTCCTAAAGTGGTATCATTATTGATTGTTTTTCTGACAGGATGGTAAGCGTACTGACTCAATGGTCCTACATCCACACCGGTGGTGATAGATGTATGTGGAGGGTTAAAGAGTGATCGGTTAAAATTAAATTTTTCATAAATATCATGACCCGATGGAGTTCTCCATATAGGACGAATAGGAGTTTGATGTGGATCTACTATTTTAGTAGAGAGAACAAGGATAATACATTCTTTGTTTAGATTTGGTTTTTCAGGTTCCATGTCCCGTTCTTCGTATAGCCTTGACAGTAGCCCAGGATAATCTTGAACTATGATGTTTCTTGAGGAGTATAATCTTGTCTAGATATCGAAGATGGCTTCAAAGATTGATCCTATTTTTCTGAATGAATCAAATTATGCAGTATGGGAACTAGACATGGAAACCCTACTAAAGAGTAAAGGACTATGGAAGTATATGAGTATTGTTATTCCAAATCCAACAGAGGACCAAGTGAAGTTCGTTGTTGATGGAAAGAAGGATGAGGTTGTGGGGGCCATCCTGAACCATATAGTGTGGTAGATTCAATTTCACATCAGTGGAATCAAATTCCCTCATCAAGTTTGGAAGAAATTGAAGGCATTGTTCGACCGAGTCGACGAAAGCCACATCATTTAGTTGGAGAAAGAGTTTATCTCTCTTGATCCTCATTCTTTTGATAAAATAGAGGATTATTTCGTCCATGCCAAAGAAATCCAGTTGAAATTGGAAAAATGTGGAAAGAACTATCAGAACAAGGAAAAAAAACTCATCAATCCAGTCCTCATGAATTTGAGAACGCCACTCAATGTGTTTGTATCAAATTTCAACACCAACTGGAAAGTACATAAGGAAGATGGTAAGGATTGCACCTTTTAAGCATTCTATGGCCTTTTGATTATTAATAAACACATATTACTTGAAGAAAGAAATATTGGATTTAAACATCCAACCCACTTTCCCAAAGGAAAGAGCAAGTCGAATCCTAGGGATAGAGTATGGCTTGATACCTCTAAATAGAGACCTAGAGTCCACAACTAGAAACAGGACATAAAAATGCACCCCAATAAATTCAAAAGAAGAAGACACGTCAGTACTATGGGAAGAATGGACATGTGGAAAAATTATTCTATAAGAAGAGAGACCATTCAGAGGAGAAGGTTAAACGCCTTGAAGCGGACATGTCCTTTGTACGACAATCCACTAATAATTTCACCTTGCAATTCAAAAATTCCCATTCCTTGTTGTCTCATTCTGTGTAGAAAAAATGGGTAGTCGACTCTAGGTGCACTCATCAAATGGATAAGGATGCTTCCTTGTTCACAACCTTGGATGAAGCTAAGGAGAGGAAATCTATGATGTAGATTATTTTTCTCTGGATGTTGTTGGTCAGGATGATGTTACTTATCGACATAGGATCATTTTCGACGTTTATCATGTGCCAAACCTCAATGTGAATATGTTTTCTATTGCTCAATTAACACAAACAGGTAATATTATGGAATTTTGGCCAGATCAGTTCTTTGTTTGTGATTTGAAGAAAGGTAATTCGATTTTCATCAGAAGGTTTCTCAACCCAACGAATACTTTGTATGAATTTTGTGACACGACTCGACCCGACAATGAACCAACTACTATTGTTACTGAGTCTGATGAGCGAAGTCGAACTTGGAATGAACGACTTGAACACCTAAATTTTTGAAGTCTGCAGACGATGGCAACTTAGAACATGGTTGTTTGTCTATCTAAAGTGTTTCCCCCTGAAGAATTATGTAAAGGTTGTGTTCCTGGAAAGCATCATCAAACACTGTTTTCCTTTGGCAAAGTGTGGTGTGCACATAACCTATTGGAGTTAGTTTATAGTGTGTATGTTGCATCAATATACCTTCATTGGTAGGTGCAAGGTATATTTTGACTTTCATTGATGATTTCTCTTGTTTTACATGGGTCTATTTTCTGAATAATAAGAACCTTATCTTTGAAAAGTTCAAGGATTTTAGAGCATTTTCTGAAAAGAAATGTGTTTGACCCATCAAATGTCTGAGATCATACAATGGTGGTGAGTATGTAAATCAATCCTTTGGAGAATGGCTGGTTTGATCTAGCATTGACTGGAAGTGGTCGGTTCCTCACACATCTCAACAAAATGGAATTGTAAAACATAATAATCATACTTTAGTTGAAATGGATAGATGTCTTTTGCAAGCTAAAGACCTGCCTCCTCACTTCTTGGATGAAGCAGTGTATTCTACAAACTATTTGCTCAATCAGATCTTGACTCGAGCTATTCCTTCTATGACTCCAGTCGAACGATAGTGTAGAAAGACGCCTTCAGTTGACCACCTCTTTGTTTGGACGTGTTTCCTGGGTTCATATTTATGATGATTGCAGAAATAATTTGAATGAAAAGACCCATTCTTGCATCACGATGGGCTACTCTGAAGAGTCGAAATCCTATTGATTGTTTGATCCTATCAAATGACAAATCATTATCAGACGAAATGTATGTTTTGATGAGAAGTATTTTGGAAATAAGTTGTTGAATGCCTCTTCTATATTGTTGCAGGATGATCCCTTTGATGTTGTCTCCAACATTGGTTCTCTTGTTCCATACTTCAATCATTTAACTGGAGAATCAAAATCTGTTCTTGCTTCGATTTGACTATCGACTAGTTTGTCGATCTATGTTTTGACTCGTCTGCCACCTTTGTCGACAAAAAACTCTCTGAATTTTGATTGACCTGTTGCAGTGAACTCTACTTCACTTGTTTCTTTTCTACCTAGATGGGTTGCCAAGACAATTGAATTTGTTGGAATTGATGCCAGTGATATTTTCTATGAATGACAAACTCGAAGCCAAAAACAACATGCTAAAGTTTCCTTGATGACTCATGTTATTGAAACTTTTGATCTTGTTGCCTACTTGGATGCTCAAGGATGACCTAAATGGGAATGGGATATGTAGATAAAAATTGATACTTTGTCAAAGAATCACACTTGTGACTTAGTTTCTCGACTGCAAGGAAAGAGCATTGTGGAGTGTTGATGGGTTTACAAGACCAAATTTACCTTTGAAGGTGTTGTTGAGAGACATAAATCATGCCTGGTTGTGAAGGAATATTATCTACAAGAAGGTATCGAATACACCGAGACCTTTTCCCATGTTGCAAAGATGAACTATGTTCAACTAATTCTTTTCTTTGTTTCTCGTTTAGGATAGAAAATCCATTAGATAGATGTGAAGAGTGTCTTTCTTCATGGAGACCTACTTGAAGAAATTTTCATGGAACAACCACTTGCTTTTGTGACAGATTCTAACTTGGTGTGTCAACTCAAGAAGTCACTATACAGTTTGAATCAAGCTCCTCGATATTGGTATGCTAAGATCAACGATTTCTTTCTTCGACTTAGTTTCAAACGTTGTGAATCTGATCACAATTTGTATGTGCTCCATACTAATGGAGACACTTTGATTGTTGTTGTATATGTAGATGATCTTCTCATTACTGGTAATAATAATGATCTCATCCTTATATTGAAGAAACAACTTGATGACTCCTTTGACATGACAAATCTTGGTACTCTACATTATTTTTTGGGTGTTCAAGTATTACCACTATGTGATGGTTTTTTCATTTCTTAGTCTAAATATGTGATGGATCTTTTGACACATTTTAAGATGGTTGATTGTAATCCATGTGGTACTCCTTTTCAATCTGGAGTAAATCTCACCAAAAATTGTCAAATACCCTTAGTGGATGCTACTCTTTATCGACAACTAGTCAAAAACCTTATTCATCTTACTCATAGTCGACCTAAACTTTACTTTGTTGTTAGTGTGGTTTCTCGGTTTATGCAGGACCCTAAAGAAAGCCACTGGAAAACATCCAAACAAATTTTATGTTATCTCAAGGGCACCACTCGTTTTGGTATCAAGTATTGTTGAAGTTCAGATTCACTGGTCGGTTTCACTGAATCCGACTGGGTTGGCGACAATGATGATCGAAAGTCCACTTCTACCTATGTGTTTTTCTTTAGCACTGGACTGTTGGTATGGTCATGCAAGAAATAGAGGGTAGTCGCCTTGTCGACTACATAAGAAGAATATCATGGTGTTGTTCAAACAAGTAATGAAGTAGTATGGATCTACCAAATTTTGGGTGAACTTGGTTTTCCTGTTTAGACCTCGACTACAATCTATTGTGATAACCGGAGTGCTATACAAGTTGTTGACAATCCTTTTGCCCAAAGTAAGATGAAGCACGCTGATCTTCATACTCACTATTTGAGACAATTGGTCCATGAGAACATCGTCTCTCTTGAATATTGTAGAACATATGATCATGTTGTTGATATCTTCCCCAAATCTTTAGTTGAAGCTAGATTTATCAAACGTCGTATGATGCTTGAGCTTCAGGAAGCTGCAATTATAGGGGGTGTTGTGATGACATAATTTCACCTCCTGAATCTCCAGAGACTTGTGCTAATGGGGCGGGGGTATTGGAACATCAAGTATTGATGGTTCATCATACATCTCCTAGATTCAATCGATCAGGTAGTCGACCTACATCTGGATACAATCGGTCAAGCGATCGATCAAAACTCTACATTAGTCAATCGAGTAGTTGACATGCCTATTGGTCGGACAATTGACCAGCATTTGAAGATAGTCAGGTGATGGATCGACTAGCCTAGCAATTTATTGTGAGTTGGATGCATAAATGGTTGGGCCGAGTATTCTTGTCTAGCCAACTTGATAGCGCAGATTTGGTAGAGTTAACTCCAACAACCGATGATTATATGGGGACAAGATCATCCAAATTCTATGGAAGTTGGTTAGCTCTTGAGGATATAAATAGAAAACCCCATGGGTCATTATCATCAAGCGATCAAAGTGACATCATATGAATATATCAAGATCAATATACACTATGATGTTTTGATCACAATGCACTTTGCTTAAGTGTTGTAACAATGTCTTTAGATACCACCTCTGTTTTCGAAATTTTATTCCCTCTTCAATTATCTACATAATTATCTATCTATTTTGTTACAGGTTCCACCCCTTTCCCCAACAAAGACTTCCCATCATGTTTATGACTTTCACTTGCTACCATACATATCTAAAATATGAAAGGTCTCTAATAAAATCCTATATTCATGTCATGTTGGACTTTCCCTTGCCATTGGATTACCTTGCATACAAAGATGACTATAGTTCCATGTATCACGCCATTGATGGCTCTTCCAAGGTTGTTTCCAGACGACATGATCTAATTGATGGGTTATCACTTCTGTCATGAGGTCATATTTATGGTCAAATATGACCAATATTTTTCTAAAGCCGGTATCTCAACAATCTAATGACACCTCACCTTCCGATGACTAAGATCGCAAAGGTCCTCACCCCTTAGAATAATCACTCACTTTTGATGGGTTGTAAGAGGTTTTCGTTTGAATGCACAATCTTCTTAGCATATCATCGAACAATTCCTCAATGGGATATGGTAACTCAAGGTGATTATGCAATCTTGCACATGTTCAATCCACTCATATTAAAATCCTTGGCTAAAATAAAATAGTCACAAATGTGAATATATACTTCGACATTGTTTGTAGGAATTATGTGTATATATCCTTCGACATTGTTGGTAGGAATTATGTAGAAATCAAGGATATCTTAATTGGGTGGGACCTACGTAGAAATGAAGGACATCTTAATTAAAATCCTAGGTTAGAATTAAATAGTCACAAATGTGAATATATTCTTCGACATAGTTTGTAGGAATCGTGTACAAATCAAGGATATCTTAATTGGATGGCAATTATGTAGAAGTCAATGATATCCTAGTTGGATGGTAATTATGAAGAAAACTTCTTATGCATGTGGGATGACTTTTTCTTTTGTTTGTGGGGAGAAGTCAAAAATTTAACGTGTCTTTGTGCATATTGTCAATACGCGATAACTCGAAGTCAAAAACAAACTCTAATACGAGATGTTTGAGGGATACGACAAGAAGAAATATTCAACGCACGATACACTCTAGAATGAATTGTATAATGGATGGGCTAGACAATATTAGCGAAATAGAAAAACGAAATGAATGAATTATAGAATGAATTATAGAATGAATTATATAGAGTGAATACAACCATTGGTAAATAAAAAATAAAAGGTAACATATTGTTGGAAATATAATTTTATATGTGGATATTTATAAATGTATTTAGCTTTTTTAGTTTGAAATTCTAGTTTTAATTGGTATATACTTGGGTTTTGAGTTTGAAACACATCTTTAATATCTTCATTGTATTTGGCTATGTAGATTTGGAATTTATGTATTAGAGGGCACATGTTGGTTTCGTTATTTTATAATATATTTTTTTTTCCATTTTTCTTTCATATATATTTTTCCTTCACATATATATTAAGTAGCACACGACACATCTTTGGGCTAAGGTTACATGTTGGCTTAACCGCTTTACAATATTTGTTTAACTATTTCTTTTTTTTTCATATCTATCAACTAAGATAATAATTGGGAATTAAACGAGATTCTAATGCTATTAATTGTTTTCTTTCATATGCTTATGTTAGAGTGATTGGTTCTCTTTCATGATATGAGCTCTTCAATTTATGTCTCTTCTTTTTGATGCAGGAGCATTGCCTTCAAATTTAAAGACGTAAGCGTGGAGGCAAAGATATGACATTTCAGCATGACAGAGTTTCAAATCAACAATTAACTCAAGAGTAAATAGAGTTGTTGAGATATTTTTGGAAACAACATTTTTAAAATATGTTGTGTTTGTAAAGTCGTGAAGGACTGTAAGGGGTTGCAGATATAGAGTGTTGACTCTTATCTGGTAATAATTGTTAGTTATTGTAATAGGACAAAGTAGGTAACCGCTATGACTCGAAAAGATAGGTTGCAGACAGGACGTGAGAGCTCATGGAGCCAGTCCTTAGATAGTTTGTTGTTGTATTGTAATAGAAAAGAGGATGGAGGGGGGATAGAGATCAGTAGAGAAGAATAAAGTGGAAGAAAGACGCAGTGGAGAACTGCAATATATGTAATTTGTTTCATGAATGAATAGAACAGACATAATTGTCCCAATATTGGACTGTGTTCATTTTAATGTGAGATTGAATGAATGTTGCATTCTGTGTACGTCGTTTATTTCTTTTTGTTCATGTATGATTGTTCAAGAAGTTGATCATATGAGTTCATGATGAATTGGATAAGTTTCAATTGTTTCTCTTCTTAAACTCGTATGCAAGGTGTGCATCTCGAATGCAAGGAGTGCATCGACTGAGTCTCAAATTGACTCAGAAGAGTTCAGAGAGAGAGAAAAGGAAACTTAGACCAGGTGCAAGGAGTGCACAGCGTCAAGGAACGACTAAGCATCGAAGAACCATAACAAAGGAATGCTAGGAGGGCGATAATAATTTATTTTCAAGAAATCCTTCGAACTGAGTTATTGAAATCCCCGAATGCAAGGAGTGCATGGGAAGTCGAAATCCTTTAAGGATCAAGCTCATAAGGGATAACACTTTTCATAAGTGTTGATGAGAAACAAGAGTCAGACTCGTAGGAGGAGAAAAGGTCGAGACCTTTGAAGACTAATAAATATTCTAAGTCGGAAGAAATCAGAAGCTCAGGAGGAGGAGCGATAGTGGTTGTTGGATCACAGTGTAAAGGATCAACAGTCATCTAATCAGAGCAAGGTGTACAAGCCTTAGAGCTTCGCACATGCAGGAGCGAGAACTTACCAAAGTTTTGAAGTCTCGAAGTAGTTTGGGACCGTCCATCATCAAAGAATACAGGTGGCGCAAGATCCACAGCTCCGGAAGTTTGTGGACAAAGAGGAGGTGAAATAGCCAAAGTAGGATCCTGACCATTGATCGCCAGGAGATACGTTTCAGCAGACCAACAGCTTCAGGAAATCTATTCGAGAGTTTTTCTTCTTCAGTTAAGACTTAAAACTCCCAAAGTGCGAATAGCCAAAGATCTGAGAGTCGTCAATCTGTGAGTAGACACTTGTCAACAGATTGCGAGCTCCGGTTAAATTGCATTGGGGTTTCACTTGAGAGGTGAGATTCCCGAACCCCAAAGAGATGAAGGATATCTGGATCGTCCAATCCAGAGGGACACGTGGTGATAGATCGTGGACTTCGGGTAAAGTCATAAAGTGAGCCTCAACCATCTGATTCAGTAGGACACGTGGAAGAATCCCGTGTACTTCAAGGGAAGTGAAGTTTGAGATTTGAGATCTCAGAAGTCTGGAGACCCAAAGGATATCTCGACCATTGATCAAGAGAGGGGCCATAGGACAATTGATTTAGTTGAAAGGTCAAACAACGAAGTAGAAGCAGGGTCATTGATTGAGGAGGACAAGTGTCTGCAGATCGTTAACTCTGGAAGATTGGCGTGTGGAGGAAAGCGGGGTTTGAGACTTGAAAGGTCTAAAGTTTGGAATCATGAAGGAGATCACATCCGTTGATTCCAGAGGGGCATATATGGTCTGTGGATTTGAAAAGGGAAGATATGAACCATCAATTCAAACAGTACCGTCAAGATCGGGAGATCGACGGTCCTGTAACATTTCAGGGACAGGATTCGCGTGAACTTTAAAACGTTGAGGGCGGGCTGAAATCCAGACCATGGTTTTGGCAAGAGGACATGTGGAGGCTCGAAGGGAATTGTGGGCTGAAAAGTAGTTTGATCCCAAACCTCTTTTGGCCACGCCTGAGATTGCATGGTCATGTGAGGTCATTGCCCAAGATCATATCAAGAGGGGGCTTATCAGAAAAGGAGCTAACGCCCAGCACTCTGAGATTTCATAGAAGAGAGAGGGGGAAGGTTGTGGGTTCTATTAGACCTACACCAAGAAGCCAAAAGGGCCTCTGTTTAGATACAAAAGGAAACCATTAAGGTTTCATAGGGTCATTTGACTCAAGAATCAGAGATCCTTGATTGGGAGGTCATGTAGCCCTACGAGGGAGTAGGGGGGGTTGCATCAGGTGGTATCGAAGATGATATCGAGTTTATTTGTAGATAGAAGACAAAGGAGAAAGGAGGTAAATTGATATCATTTGTGGTATCAAGAAAATTTGATTTATGTTTGTAAGCATCAGAAGGTGACGCAGTGAAATCATGCCACCTAGGAGGCATAGAGCGAATCCATAAATGGAAGAAGAAATGAGGGGACTCTAAATGAGACTAGACGCCATGGCAACATCATAGAGGAGAGCATGAGGCACTGGAGATATCAGTGAAGCTGAGAGCGAAGAGATAGAGGTTGAAGAAAATGTAGTAGAGGATGTTGCACAAGATCGCTTATTGAAAGTTGTTTCAAGAATAGGATCCAGAGCAAGAATAGAGGTACCAATGTATGAAGGCAATTTAGAAGTTGAAGAATTGTTAGATTGGGTATGTGCTATGGAAAAATACTTCGATTACGAATATGTTGAAGAAGACAAGATGGTGAAGCATGTAGTGACAAGACTGAAAGGTCATGCAGCACTATGGTGGGATGAACTGCAAGATGAACGCAGGAGCAAAGGTAAGCAAAAAATTAAAAGTTGGGATAGGATGGTAGCCAAGTTGAAAGACAAATTTTTTATCCCAAAGGATTACCAAATCAATCTGTTTAGAAGATTTCAAAACTTGAGACAAAAAATATTATCAGTGAAGGAGTACACTGAATAATTTTACAGACTGAACATCAAGGTTGGATAGAAAGAGAATGAAGATGAGAAAATAGCCAGATATATCAATGGGATGAGATGTGAAATACAAGAGGATATCAACATGATGTAATTAAATTCAAGGATGCTTATCAAGCAACCTTGAAAGCTGAAGAAAAATTGGTCAGGAAATAGAGCTAACGAAATAGAGGAGGAAATTCAAGCATAGGTAAGGGAACCAACATAGAGAATTTCCAGAAGCCGAAGCATGAAGCTGGTAAACAAAATAGTCACCCTGAGAAAGGTGGAAGTTATAAAGAAGGACAACATGGAGGAAGAATCTCTTTTTCCATAGAAATAGGAAGAGCCAGAGGAGGCAAAGTCATATGTTATACCTGTGGAAAATCAAGGCACAAGTCTTGGGAATGTCCTGAGAGAAAGAAAGAAGGAGGAGGCGAAGCACACATTGCTGAAGCACATAAGCATGTGGAAGCAAAAGAAGCAGAAGGAGGAAATAACCTCATGATGAGGAAAGTTATTCTTAAACCAGAGAAGGAGGCATAAGAGTCAGTTCAATGAACAAGTCTGTTCAGGACTGCTTGGAAGACGAAAGACAAAGTTTGGAAGGTGATCATAGACAGTGGGAGGACTGAAAATCTAGTATCCACAGAGATCGTGGAGAAGCTGGTGTTGACAACTACACATCCAAACCCATACAAGGTATCATGGTTGCAAAAAGGACATTAAGTAATGGTAAGTCAACAATGCCAAGTTGAATTTAAAATAGGGGGTTATAGGGATGAAATATTATGTGATGTAATTCCTATAGATGTCTATCATATTTTATTGGGGAGACCATGGCAGTTTGACAGAAAATTTATTCACGATGGAAGAAAGAATACTTATACCCTAGAAAAGAATGGTAGGACACATATGTTGTTACCAATAGAAGGCAAAGAGAAAAAGAGAGAAGTTAGTTCAAGTATACTTCTCATGAGTGGGAAGGAACTCTTGAATGAAGTCAAGAAGGAGAAGGAAATATAGTTTGTTGTAGTGAGGAAGCCTAGAGTTATCCTTACAAATACTTTTGTGGAATATTTGCCTGAAGAAATCTAGGGACTGTTAGAAAACTTTGTTGACATAGTAGTGGATGAGTTACCTCACTCATTGCCACCCATTAGGAGTATAAGCCATCATATTGACCTTATTCCAGGAGCTAGTTTACCAAACAAAGCATCTTATAGGTTGACACCTAGGGAGAATGAGGAAGTCAAAAATCAAGTCCAAGAGTTGTTGGATAAAGGTTTAGTCAAGGAAAGCCTAAGTCCATGCAAAGTACTGACTGTGTTAAGTCCAAAGAAAGATGGAGGATGGAGAATGTGTACAGATTCCAGAGCCATCAACAAGATAACCATTAAGTACAGATTTCATTTTCCAAGGATAGATGATTTGATGGATTGTTTGAGTGGAGCAAGTTATTTTTCCAAGATATAATTGACGAGTAGATATCATCAAATAAGGATGAGAGAGGGAGATGAGTGGAAAACAACATTCAAGATAAATGAAGGATTGTTTGAATGGTTGGCCATGCCATTTGGGTTGAGAAATGCACCAAGCACATATATGATATTGATGAATGAAGTATTGAAAGACTTCATAGGAAAATTTGTCATAGTATATCTGGATGACATACTAATCTTTAGTAAGATAGAGAAAGAAAACTTAAGACATTTGACATCAGTGATGGAAAAGTTGCAGCAAGAGAAATTGCTGATAAATCTGAAGAAAAGCTCTTTTATGAAGAAGTAACTCATATACTTGGGTTTTGTGATATCTTCAAATGAATTGAATATGGATCCAAAAAAGGTGAGAGCAATCAAAGAATGGCCATCTCCAAGCAACATATTTTAGGCGAAAAGTTTTCATGGGTTAGCAAGTTTTTATAGAAAGTTTATCAGAAATTTTAGTGGTATATGTACACCCATGCTGGACACTGTGAAGAAGAAACACAAGTCCTTCAGTTGGACAGAGGAACATGGATGATTTTAGGGGCTAAATTTCGCTCATGGGCTAATTTTCCATGGTTTTTCCAAAAATGAGATTCGTTATTTTCAAAACGATTCACCCAAATTCTATAGGATAAAATTATTTTACCTTAAAAATAGATAAAATTTTATAAAAACTATATAAAATACTTAGAAATTTGAATATTTTTACAAAAATATCGCCAAACATTTATAGTTGACATATGAAGGATTAGTAAGATTCGCCAAGGTTTCTACATTTTAAAATAAATTTCCATCCTTAAA
>ML802933.1:89791-99993 GCA_009831015.1 Picea engelmannii
AAAACTATATAAAATACTTAGAAATTTGAATATTTTTACAAAAATATCGCCAAACATTTATAGTTGACATATGAAGGATTAGTAAGATTCGCCAAGGTTTCTACATTTTAAAATAAATTTCCATCCTTAAAATCATCCTTGCAGAGGAAGCTGAAAAACGTTTCAAAGTGTCGAAGGAGAAGATCACAGAACAACCAATTCTGGTTTTACCAAAATTTGGAAAAACATTACAAGTGAGATGTTATGCAAGTGGATTAGCTATTGGAGCAGTCTTGAGTCAGGATAATAGGCCAGTTGCTTATTTCAGTAAGAAGTTGAATGACACCAAGAAGAAGTATTCCATATATGACAAAGAATTTTATGCAGTGATTCAAGCTTTGAAGAATTGGAAGAACTATCTAATTCCTAAAGAATTTGTCTTGTACAGTGATAACCAAGCTTTGCATTTTATTACTAGGCAAGAAAAGTTGAATCAGAGACATGCTAAATGGGTAGAATTTATGCAAAATTTTACTTTTGTTATTAAACATATCGTTGGAACTGCTAACAAAGTTGTAGATGCTTTGAGCAGGAGGAGTTTAATTGTATAGTAATTCCAAGTTGAGACCTTAGGGTTTGAACACCTCAAGGAGATGTATAGAGAAGATGCAGATTTTAAGGAAGATTATGAGGAATGCAAGAATCCTTTATTGGGAGATCGAAGCCCATGGACTGAATATTTGATCTAGGATGGATTATTGTTCAAAGGAAACCAACTATGCATACCAAGATGCTCAATGAGAGATAACCTATTGAAAGAGAAACATAGTGGAGGTTTAGCTGAACATTTTGGTCATGATAAGAGATTTGCATAACTGAGCAATTTGTATTATTTTTCGAGCATGAGGGAAGAGGTGAAAAGGTTTGTAAACAAATACAGAATTTGTCAGTATGCAAAAGGAAGACAACAAAACACTGGTTTGTATCAGCCATTACCAATATCAGAGAAGCCATGGGATGCAATCAATATGGATTTTGTTTTGGGATTGCCTAGAACTCAAAAAGGGAGTGATTCCATATTTGTCATGGTGGACAGATTTTCAAAAATGGCACATTTCATACCATGCCAGAAAACAAATGATGCTACACACATATCTAATTTGTTTTTTAGAGAAGTGGTGAGACTACATGGATTGCCTAGGAGCATAGTCTCAAACAGGGACACCAAATTTGTATAACAATTTTGGAGGACTCTATGGAAGAGGCTGGGGACAAACTTGTCCTTCAGTTCAACATATCACCCTCAGACAGATGGATAGACTGAATTAGTAAACATGCGTCTGAGAAACTTGTTAAGAAGTTTAGTCACTGAGCAAGGTCATCAATGGGATCAAATTCTGGCACAAGCAGAGTTTGCATTCAACAATTCAGTGAACAAGAGCAAAGGGAAAAGTCCATTTGAAATTGTGTATGGTATACAACCAAGAGGGATTACAGAGTTGATAGATATTAATCAAGATGAGTTTAGAAGCATTGGAGTAGAAGATTTTTCAACAGAAATGCAGAAACTCCATGACAGAGTCAGAGAACAGCCACAGGACAATAGCCAGAAATACAAGAATAGAGTTGATCAAAAGAGGAGAGATGTTCAATTTGAATTTGGAGATGAATTTTTAGCTCATTTGAGAAAAGAAAGGTTTCCAAGAGGAACGTATAACAAGTTGAAGATGAAGAAGATAGGACCATGCAGGATTCTCAGAAAATTTGCAGCCAATGCTTATGAAATTGAGTTGCCTGACAATGTTGGGGTATCACCGATATTCAATGTTGCAGACATGTATCCTTACAAGAGAGATGAGGTAGGAGAATCAAATGATCAGAAGGAATTTCGATGGGAAGGACAATTTCCCACAGCAAAAAAACCTCAGATGGAGAAAATCATTGAACAAAGAGATGGAAAGAAGACCAGGAGGAAGACATATCCTGAATACTTAGTGAAGTGGAAAGATCATCCAATAGAAGATGCAACTTGGGTCACAAAACCTGATATTTTGAGGCATGGAAAAACAGTACAGGAGCTCATGGACGTGAGTCTATGAAAATTTTAACCAAAGGAGTATGATACAGGAGCATCGCCTTCAAAGTCAAAGACGCAAGCGTGTAGGCAAATATATGACATCTCAGCATGACAGAGTTTCAAATCAACAATTAAATCAGGAGTAAATCGAGTTGTTGAATTAGTTTTGGAAACAACATTTTTTAAATATGTCGTGTTTGTAAGTAAGGGGTTGTAGATATAGAGTGTTGACTCTTATCTGGTGATAACTGTTAGTTATTGTAATAGGACAAAGTAGGTAACCGCTATGACTTGACATGATAGGTTGCAGAAATGACGAGAGAGATCATGGAGCCAGTCCTTAGATAGTTTGTTGTTGTATTGTAATAGAAGAGAGGATGGAGGGAGGATAGAGATCAGTAGAGGAGAATAAAGTAGAAGAAAGACACAGTGGAGAGCTGCAATATATGTAATTTGTTTCATGAATGAATAGAAGAGACATAATTGTCCCAATCTTGGACTGTGTTCATTTTAATGTGATATTGAATGAATGTTGCATTCTGTGTATGTCATTTAGTTCATTTCGTTCATGTATGATTGTTCGAGAAGTTGATCATATGATTTTGTGACGAAACTGGATAAGTTTCAATTGTTTCTCTTCTGAAACTTGTATGCAAGGTGTGCATATCGAACGCAACGAGTGCGTCGACTGAGTCTCTGATTGACTCAGAAGAGTTTAGAGAGAGAGCAAAGGAAACTTAGACCAGGTGCAAGGAGTGCACAACGTTAAGGAACGACTAAGCATCGAAGAAATAGAACAGAGGAACACCAAGAGGGCAAGAAGAATTTATTTTCAAGAAATCCTTCAAACTGAGTTATCGAAATCCTCGAACGCAAGGAGTGCGTGGGAAGTCAAAATCCTTTAAGGATCAAGCTCAGAAGGGATAACACTTTTCATAAGTGTTGATGAGATCCAAGAGTCAGACTCGTAGGAGGAGAAAAGTTCAAAACCTTTGAAGACTGGTAAATCTTCTAAGTCGAAAGAAATCAAAATCTCAGGAGGAGGAGCGATAGTGGTCATTGGATCATAGGGCAAAGGATCAACAACTGTCTAATCAAAGCAAGGTGTATGACCAGAACTTTGCACATGCAGGAGAGAGAACTTACCAAATTTATGAAGTCTTGAAGTAGTTTGGGACCGTCCATCATCAAATAAGACCGGTCGTGCAAGATCCATAGCTCCAAAAGTTTGTGGATGAAGAGGAGGTGAAATAGCCAAAGTAGGATCCTGACCATTGATCGCCAAGAGATATGTGTCAACAGACCAACAACTTCGAGAAATCTATTCTAGAGTTTTTTTTTAGTTGAGACTTGAAACTCCCAAGGTGCGAATAGCCAAAGAGCTAAGAGTCATCGATCTGTGAGGGGACACTCGTCAACAGATTGCGAGCTCCAGGTAAATTGCATCGGGGTTTCAGTTGAGAGGTGAGATTCTCGAACCCCAAAGAGTCGAAGGAGATATGGACCATATGATTCACAGGGACACATGGCGACAGATCGTGGACTCCGGGTAAAGTCCTGAAGTGAGCCTCAATTGTCCAATTCAGTAGGACGTGTGGCAGAATCCCGTGTACTTCGAGGGGAAGTGAAGTTTGAAATTTGAGATCTCAGAAGTCTGGAGACCCGAAGGAGATATAAATTTTTGATCGAGAGAGGGGTTGCAAGACCGTTGATTTAGTTGAAAGGTCAAACACCCAAAGTATAAGCAGGGTCACTGATTAAGGAGGACATGTGTCCGTAGATCATCAACTCTGGAAGATTGACGTACGGAGGAAAGCAGGGTTTGAGACTTGAAAAGTACGAAGTCTAGAATCATGAAGGATATCACATCCATTGATTCAGGAGGGGCAGATCTGGTCCTTGGATTTGGAAAGGGAATATTTGAACCGTCAGTTTAGACAGTACTATCAAGATTGGGAGATCAACAGTCCCATAGCATTTTAGGGCAGGAGTTGCGTGAACTTTAAAATGTTGAGGGCAGGTTGAAATCCAAACCATGGTTTTGGCAAGAGGACACGTGGAGGCTTGAAGAGAATTGCGGGTTGAAAAGTAGTTTGATCCCAAACCGCTTTTGGCCGTGCCCAATATCGTGTGGTCACGTGAGGTCATCGCCCAAGGTCATATCAAGAGGGGGATTATCAGAAAAGGATCTAACACCCAGTACTCTGATATTTCATAGAAGAGCAAGGGGGAAGGTTGCGAGTGCTATTAGACCTACACCAAGAAGCCAAAAGGGCTTGTGTTTAGATACAGAAGAAGAACATTAAGGTTTCAAAGGGTCATTTGATGCAAGAATCATAGATCCTTGACTAGGAGGTCATGTAGCCCTACGAGGGAGTAGGGGGGGGCTGCATCACTTTACTTGGCTATATGCATAATAGTGCAAGAAATTTTGTTGCTAAGTCGTTGTTTCGTAAGTCATAATAATAGTTTTCTCTATACTACCTTAACCAAATGGTTTGTTAGAATTATGTAGTGTAGCTACCTACTTATTTTTCTTGGTATACTTTTCTAGTGTCATCTCATCATTGTTCAATAATGGGTCCTTCTACTAGGAATATTTTCCATTCTTCTACTATTTCTCCCAACAATGATCCTTTCCTTTCATAAACAAAGTCGGTGCATTCTTGTAGTGGAAAACATACATGCTTGTAGTGGAAAATAGTGTATTCATAGTCTAATGACTATGTCCAACTATGGTTCCCATAATAAAAAAAATAATTATATGATGAATCCCTTTACTGAAATATACAAAAATGTAAATAACCTTACCTAAGGTGTTACCAATAGTTAAAAGATATCTAGGGCCCAATATTTGAGAGGGAGTCTAGGTAATATTACCCATAATGGGAACTCTATTAATTACTCTTATTAACATTAATGTTTGGATTATATGTGCCAAACACATGTCAAATTGCGTTAATTTTGGAATGTATTTCCATGTGGTCTAGTTAGTATGGAATTGATGGAAATGTCTAAGAAATTTTGGTAAATTATCAGTTGTCCTTTGTTACAAACAGATGCAAATATTTCTCTTCATAAAGCACATTATTGTGTTTAAATCGGGTCAATATCTACACAGATGGGTTGGCAAGGCCAAACTTGATTGTAGCACATCCGACCCCCTAAACCCTACTTAGGTTGGTGGGATGTGAAAATTCCTCTTCCCAAAGTGACTCTGATCTTGCGTTTTAACCCAAAGGAAGGAAACATGCTAATGTGGAGCTTTCCATCGACTATCCACATAATAAAAGATGGGTTCTAGGCTAATAGGAATGGCCTTCCAAAGTCCTTTGGTATTTTCCTTCTACCACATTATTTGTCCCACTTGGATACCACGTGCACTCCTCCATGTCACCTACTAGGATGAACATGTAGGTGTATGCGTTGGTGTGGCAGTGCCATGTATCTAGACATGGTGCACTGCAATAAAAAACCCCTTGACAAGAATATTTTACGCATCTCGGGAATGAAATCATCTAGATCGACAAATGTAGCTTACTTAGACACATATTAATCAACGACTAATGATGGGTCGAAATTTCCCTCTTTGGAATACAGGTTGTATGACCCCATCCCTTCCTTTTGAAAATTTCTTTCTGACCACCTCAATCCCAACATATATAATGACTATGGTGGGTCTCATCCAATGGATGGGATATATGTGGTTTCATTGACAAACAAGGTGCTTAAGGGCTCTCTCATAGTCTGATCGTTCTAACAGAAAAGAAATAGGATGATCAATGGTCTTGATCACTTAGAACCATTAATCCTCACCAAGGTTAGTAGTCCCACCCAATCACTCAACAAGTGGGTTCCACAACAAAATATACGACTGAGATATTATTGAATTGACTCCTCGGTAGATCTATGACCCACATCCACTTGGGATTTTTCTATCGAGAAATACCACCTTCCATGACCTTATGATTTCTTCAAACAATTATTTATGAATTGGGGTTTTCGACATATCCGACAGTCATCGGACTGCCAAATCTAGCATTCAATGTTTCCTCAAGATCTCATATCTGCTCAACCGTTAACGGGTTACATGACTCCAACAAGTTTTTCTATCGGGTTGGACCCACAACGAGATCAATGGATCATATCTCATCGGTTGAGCCTCCGGGTAGTTATACAACTCTAGTCCATTAAGAATTTTGACTTTGGGTTTTCTCTATCGAAATTTCCTTCCACACATTTGTTGTGGGTCTTTTTGAATATTGCATTCTGATAAGCCTAGCAGAACAATCCATGACGGGATCTATGGTCCAAATCTCATTAATCTGGCCTCTCAGTAAATCGATGGCTCTCATTGACTTGAAATACTTCTGTCAGAAGGTTTACCTTGGAAATGCCAATGGATTCTTTCGATGACCCCCTTCCGAAGGGATTCCTTCAACACTTAGATATTTGATGAACGGTCTATATCAACCCTCTACACCAAATCTATGGCTGAGGTTCTCTTGATATTTTCAGTAGGAAACTTGAATAGGTGTATAGGGTGATTTTGTGTGAATAATATATTCGCCTTCCTTGCAATATCTGCAAGGATTTATCCTTGACTCCTCAAACCTTTGGCCTGCATCCTCAATACTTAGGTGGTTCCTTACAACAACCCCCAAATGAATATTTTCTCATCTTGCAAACTTTCCATTCAAAGGATTAGGGAAAAAAACAGGGTTACAGGTCCCCTTATCCAGGCCTCCAGACATACTCACTACAAATAATCAACCAATATAGAAAGAAAATCATTATAAAAACATGACTCATATTTTATCATTCATTCAACATGTCAAAACTTCCTTTAAGAACAAGATTTAAAGATTCATATTCATTAGCAATAGTTTTCCAAATACATCTAGAAAATGCTTATTTGTTTTTAGGTAAGATTCCAATTTACCAACTAACTGAGGGTGAATACCTTTCCACCCAACCATAGACTTTGTTGCACCTTTGATTTCTACAACAAGCCACCCCCGTGCCAAGCCATGATACCACCAGGGGACTCTCACAAGTTGGCCTTCAGGTTAAGGTTTTGTTCATGAAGGTTACTCTCCTTCACTAAATTGGTAACAACAAAAATCCCCTCTTCCCATTAAGTCCAGGGCCACCACGAGCTTACAAGGTGCCTTCCCAACTACATTTACTTTGCACAAGGGAGTACCTTCATTTCTGCATAATCCCTCTATGCCCTCCCCTTACTAGTGCCAATTTGTTTCCAGCAAGCACTAACTTGCGACACTTTCTACTCCAGTTTGGATTTGGGTATTCTCTGTTCCAATGTCGACAATGAGTTTCTTGGGAAAGCTTCTTATTTTCTTCATAGAAAATTCCCATTTTTCTCTACTTTGTTCATTCTTGTTTTCTCTCTTTTTTCATGCTCATATGATCCCTTTCTCTCATTCATCATGTGTGTTCCCCCTACAAACCCCTTGCCAATATTGAACATTATTTTCTTTCCTTGGGTTCCAAAACTTGCTTCTGTCAGAAGAATCCTCGAGAGTCAATCTCCTAAATCGAAGGAGCACCTCCATGGTACTCATGGTTGACAACTTCATTCGACCCAGTCACTCCTCCATGTACATTTCTAAAGGAATTCATTATTTCCCCAACAACTGGGTTTGATTTCCATTAATTGGATTTCTTGTGAATAGGGTGAACAAGGTAGTTCGGGTAGATTTAATGATTCAAAGTTATTTAGGTGGGGGTTAGGATTCTTGGAAAGACAAGGAAATTCCCATCTTTCCCTCACCAATTCTTGCTCATGGTATCATGGCTAGTACTGCAAGGCTTCCCCTTCAATCAACTAGTAGGTAATTTCATTAAGCTTAAAACACAATTACAATGTTCATCAATTACAATCATGAATTCTTAATCATAATTATAGACTTGGGGAAAACGAAGTGTTACGTTGATTAATATTAATGTTTTCTTTAACACATACCACTTTGATTAGTGATGCCACCCCTAAAGAATTGATATTTTGGGATGCTTCTAGAATATAGACCTATTCTTCATCAAAAAAAACTTAGAAGGAAACCCTAAGACTAAAACGAGCTTCCTTTGCACATTGTTAAAGATCTTGGATCTCAACACTATTGAACTATCATAGAGAGATTATTAATTTTTCTCATTGAGAGTGTTTCCTTCTTTGCACTTTTGTTTTTGATTGTCCATTCGCTTTAGGAAGATTGATATGAAAACATTAAATGATGTAGGAGCGTGTTAAGAACCAAAGATCAATATAGCATAGAAAAACCTTAGAATAAGTACTCAACGCCTTGAAAAAGAGAGAATTTCAAGTAATAAGCCTCTTCAAGGGGGAAACCTCCTTATACCACACATAAATGTCCAAATACAAGATGATTCCAAATGAAAATGTCTCCTTGGTATATATAGGAGACTAGGAGGTACAATTACAACTAATGGACTCAAGTCGACTTAAAGAAAATAACATTACTAATGTAATATGCCCCAATTAAGGGGTAATGAGCCATTAATTAGGGCTTAACATGCCCCTCCCCTTGAGACAAGTTTTTTCCACAGTGCTTGAGTAACTCTAGATGCTTCTGTATAAAAGACTCATCTTCCCAAGTGGAATCTTTAGCCGGTAGTTTCCTCCATTTAACAAGATACTCTGAAATGAATCTATTCCTTAGCTGGAGAATTCTTGTGTCAGTGATGCTTCAGGCTCCAATATGATTTTTCCTTCCTTATCAAGTTCTGGAAATATAGCTTGAACTAGGATCTTGTCACCTATAACCTTCTTTAAGCATGAAACATGGAAAACTGGGTGTACTCATGAAGATGCAGGGAACTCCAATTTGTATGCCATAGTAACAATCTTTTGCAACACCTTATAAGGCCCATAGTACTTTGGTGATAATTTATTATCCTTCTTGTCTTGCTTGAGGGACATCTGTTTGTATGGTTGTAGTCTTAAAAACACCCAACCCCTTACTTCAAAAATTCTTTCACTACGATGTTGATATGATTATTGTTTCATGTGATTTTGTGCCATGGTCAATTTGTCCTTTAAGATATGGAGAACTTGTTGTTGATGCTCAATGTGATCTTCCTTTGCTTCAACCTTAGATTTTTCTTTTAGAGAAAAAGTGATGGAAGGAGGGTGGTATCCATAGAGTGCCATAAATGGTGTCATTTTTGTTGTAGTATGAAAGGAAGTGTTATACCATCATTCTTCCAAGGGTAACCATTTGAACAATTGTGTTTGTTTATCAGAGACAAATCAACGAAGGTAGCCTTCCAGACATTTGTTCACTATCTCAATTTGTCCATTAGATTGAGGATGATAGGATGAGCTATGAGCCATTTGAGTACCCAAACAAGAAAATAATTTTGTCCAAAAATGTCCAGTGAAGATGGGATCTATGTCACTTACAATAATCTTTGGGCTTCCATGTAGCTTTTGAGCTATCTCCATGAATGCGGTGGAAACTGTACTGGATTTGAAGGGATGAGAGAGTGCACAAAAGTGTGCGTACTTGGTGAGTCTATCAACAATCACCATGATGACACTCTTTCCTTCAGACTTTGGTAACCCTGTTATGAAATCCATGGAAACCTCCTCCTAGTGCTGACTTGGGATGACTAATGGTTGTAAAATACCCGATGTCTTAATTGTTTCCACCTTATGTTACCCATGATTTTGGTCAATCTTGATGGTGTATTGATGATGGTGTACTCAGGCTCCTCATAAGAACTTTCTCCTGAGAAAAGCGGCATTCATCTCTTCCCAGAAAACATATTTTTGAAGAGAGTTCGCAGGTTGCTTATATCCTAGGGTGCGAGAATGACCCTTTCTCGCAGGCTGCCTTCAACTAGGGTGCGAACTTATCGCACTGTGCTACATAGCTAGGGTGCGAACTTGCTCTCAATCTTGGAAAAAGATGAAGTCTCGATGGTTCTAGAAGTGAATCTTCTAGAAGAATGGGTTGGCATTCGAATGGTTATCCTTTTACTGGTTTCCCTGATATTGTGGGATCATTCTTATCCAAGTAACCATCTCATCCTCTCCTATATATTGATGGAATTCTCATGGAAAAGGTTAAGCAAGATTCATTGGAGAATTGGTGAAAGAATT
>ML802933.1:101089-141080 GCA_009831015.1 Picea engelmannii
GAATTGTTTAGGGAAAGATCAGATTTCTTCTGAATAGTTTGCTTTAAAAGAGAACTTTTAGTTTGGGTTTCTTTGTTTTAAGAAAGTTCATTATTGCTTTTAGTGAAAATTTTGAAACAAAAAGATTTAATTTCTTGCTTTATATTAGATTGGGGGTTTCCTTGCATTTGAAGTAGCATTGGTGTTCAGTACCTTTTTCTCATTTCTTGAGAATCTTGATATTGATGGGTTTAATATATTTTGGGACATCGTGCATATGGGAATGATAAATGTTTTCTCCTTCTCGTAGCATAGCTTTCATCAAAATGAAAAGATTGCATCTTCATATCTTTGCATAATTTTCGAGTTGGTCAAAACACCATATTGTCCACACCATCTTCCTTTTGAGTAACAATAGCCATAAAATAAAGCGCTTATAAAAAATGATTAGACATTTTTGTATTTTCTGGTAGCAAACCTACATTAGATTAGTTGTAGGGCTTTGGAATAGGTGTGAAAGATAACTTTCCAAAGTTGCAAACAAATATAGAATCTTGAGTTAGGGAGCGGTTAAATACACTTATTACATTTTGTCCCGGGAAGCCCTTCTAACACAAGGGTCAATCACGAGGTCGCATTGAGACTGGCAGAGTTACTCACCCTTCTTTGTTGGTCTTGGTGTAGAGGTTGCACGTATTATGGGGGTCACTTGAGAGGTATACCCACAATGATGAGTGGCAGCCTCTCAAGTTGATTCCAGGTTAGATACCCTGCCCTTGCATGTGGATCGGACTGTCGATTGTTTCCCCAGGCATCATTGTTGTTTGTGGTAACCTTAGTGGCCTATCTCTTTAGGGTATTTACACAAGGTAACTGTGGAGGGGCAAGTCTTCACGATACTTGGAATCGATGTTGGCCAAACTCACTCGAGCTCCTTGGAGGGTATACCCACGATTATGTGTGGGAGCTTGCACCAAGGTGTAAGTTCGTTAAGCATGTTGTCAACGTAAATTTTCCACCCACTCTATCTCAGCCCCTTATTACATTATTCCCGCGACGTTGGATTTCATCACGAACTAGCGTGCTCATTGTAAGAAGGTTTTGTTTGTTTGCTTGCTTACTAGATTTTTAGCGTGTGTTGTTTGTTTTTCCTAGAGGACTCTAGATTGGATATTTATTTAATGGCATCATTTCCCGAAATGACCAATGAAGGAACCTCTACTCCAGGGGAACCTTTTATTTTTCCTTCTTATGGAAACATTGGTCCTCCTCATATTGCTACTTTGAGCCTTCCAAGTCTCACAATTGGATTACTGGTATGGTTGTTTTCCACTCAGGTAATCCCGAATGCAGTAAGTGATTTGGTCGTAAGCACTCCCCCCCAAGAGCATCAACCTCATGTTGATCCTTCACCTTCTTCACCAGTAAGGTCTTCTTCGCCTTCTTCTCTTGCAATGTCACCTTCTGTTTCATCTTCTTCGTCGGGTGATAGTTCTGAAGCTAGTGACCCAGTGAATAAGAAGAAGAAGACAAGAAAGAATAAGAAGAAGAAAATTAAGCAAGGATCCAAACTTCCGACCACTGTCAAACATGTTTGAAAACAACCAATTACTGTTACTCATGCTGGAAGTGTTGATGATGTCAAGATCACCCAAACAACCCGTAAGCCCAAGCACTCTTGCAGGCTTTGTAAGGGTGGCCATCTTCTTAAGGAATGCCCTGGTCTATCCAAGGTTATAGAAGCATGGTATACACATCCTCTCCAATGCATGTCATCAGCCTCTGAACAACATACTGATGACCTCCAATCAACTAATCATGATATGGTTGGGAAGAAGAAAAGTAGAGTCAAGTTCCCATGTATGTTATGCAAAGGGAGTCATCTAACTCATCTTTTCCCTCATATGGACAAAGCCTCGAAATCACTGGAAGACATGACTGTTTCACAGCCTCAACTTCCAGCCGCTTATCGCAAGCTTTCTCTCAATCCACCTTTAGTTGATGGAATGATCACTCTGGTCCCTTCACCGGTCAATCCAGTTGATCATGTCGTCAATCTGGTCATGTCCTTAGTTGAACCAGTTGACAAAGTGGTTGATCCGATACCATCCTCAGTCAATCCCACTCTCCCCTCAGAGAGTGAAACCCAAGCGGTCGATCCGTTTCCACCTATCGACCCCATTCTCCCCCTGGAGAATGAAATCCAAGTGGTCGATCTGATCTCTCCATCAGTTGATCCTACTCTCCCGCTAGAGAGTAAACCCGATACTGCCCATGTTTTTCTCGTTGATACAGACTCTAGCATGTCATGGGGTATTCCTCCTTCTCCCATGAAACTCCCTCCAAGTAATGAGGCCATCCATTTTGATTGGGGTGTGCTAACTGGACCTCGTCTTCTCTCTCACGTTCCTTTCCAGATTACAGTACAGGTTTGTGGTCGAGACGTTCGTCAGACACTGATAGATGAAGGTTCGTCTGTTAGTATTTTGTCCTCTATTGCTTGGCAAGCTTTGGGTTGTCCTCCACTTGTGTCGGTTACACAAAATCTGTTAGCTTTTAACAGAAGAACCAGTCAACCTTTAGGGACCCTTCCTCAGTTTCCTGTAACTTTGGGAGGGAAAACTGTCTTTATTGATGTCATGGTAGTCCATGACCCCTTGGATTTCTCTTTACTCCTTGGGCGAGATTATGTCTATGCCATGAAAGCTATTGTGTCTACTCTTTTTCATGTGATATATTTCCCTCATGATGGATGGGTTGTGACTGTTGATCAACTTTCATTCATTGACCCCGCCTGGATTGCCTCCCTGAATGGTTCTTATATGCAGACGGTATTGCCCCCACCACAGGTCAATTATGTGGCGTTGTCTCCCATGAATTCAACTTCTGATGACTTAGATCCAGTAGTTGACATGGTGATCTCTTCGATAGGGTTTCTAGAGCTTGATCTCTTTACTCATGTCGCGACCCTCGACACGGTGTCCTTCCAGAGTGTGTTTCTTCCTTCCAGTGAAGACTTCTTGGAATCCATGACCAAGTTTTGTCCCTTGACATGGTCTCCTTCCAGAGCATTGTCCTCTTGGTATCCATGATCAAGAAGACTACGAGGATAGTTTTTTGCATCTCTGAGGCAACCTCGTTAAAAAATGAAACAGAGGTCTTTGAGCATGGTTTTCTGATTTCAAGCTCGTTAAAAAATGAAACCACTTTGAGGATAGTTTTTGCGTCTCTGTAGCAACCTCGTTAAAAAATGAAACAGAGGTTCTGAGCATAGTTCTTGTTTCTGTGTCAAGCTCATTAAAAAATGAAATAGTTTTCCCCTTCTTTGTTTGAGTCAAGTCCTTCGTCTAGTATTTGAAACTTCATTTTCCTCTGCCTTTGTCATTGGATGAAACGAAGTTTGGGGGGAAATGCTTACAGCCTCTGGACTTCATGCTGAAGTTAGGACCACTAGCTTCTTAAGATGGGAGCTAAGTACCAACCATGCATTGGGAAGTCCAAGCATAGTTTTATATGGTTCAAGCTTGTGTAAAAATGAAACCACTTACCTCAAGAATAGTTTCCTCTGGTTCAAGCTTGTGTAAAAATGAAACCAGGTTCAAGAATAGTTTTGTTTAGATTTTAAGCTTGTGTACAAATTAAAATCTATCCCAAGCATAGTTTTGTTTTGTTTTAAAGCTTGCGTAAAAATGAAAACAATCTCGAGCTTAGTCTTTGTTCTTTCTCATTCTCGTAAATACATGAGAATAAGTTACCGAGCTTAGTATTTGTTCTTTCTCATGCTCTTAAATATGTGAGAATGAAACCGAGTATACTTTTATCACTTTTTCAGACTCGTAAAGGTTATACGAAAAAGGAACCCCCTGGAGTTCCCTTTAAGCTCTTTTTAGACTCTTTAAACATGAAAAGATTTCCGAGCGCTCTTGTTCTTTTCACACTCATTAAATTATTTGAAGAAAACGTCTGTTGAGCGATGGTTTATCTCTTTTTTGGTCTCATCAGACTACTTTATGAAAAATGAACTAAGAGAGTTCTCTTTTAAGTGTTTTTCCAGACTCTATAATCATGAAAAACCTTCGAGTTTTCTTTCTTTGGACTCATAAAACAAACATTGAAAGGCCCATGTGGGACTGAACCAATCCTTCCTAGGGTTCGTTAAACATACTCTAAGGGACTCGTTCAAAGGATGAGCTTACATTTACAAGCATATGTTATCCTCCTCAAGCTTGTGTAAAAATAAAGAGGTACTCGCCAGAAATGGTGGGGGAAATTTTGGGAAAGGGATATGTTCTCATCTTCATATTGATTGGCAGTAAGTGTCGCTCTTGAACATGACACCCCCTATTCATTATTTGAAGCCGGTTTGGGAAATCCATTTGTCTCTCATTAGATTTTCTACAAGCTCATACCTTGTGTTGTCTCTGAGTCAATGCTGCCAAATCATTGGTCGTGTCGTTCATATGTTCAAGAGAAGTTCATCCAAAACCTCTATTGAGTCGGCCATCTGCAGTTTTCCATTCTCTTCGTGTTGGCCTTCCCTGTGTCTAGTCCAACTTACATCATACTTTGTTTCACCTTCAAAATATGTTACTCATTTCGTGTCATTGATGGGGGATACATCAAGGCCCTCCTGTGACGATCTTTGTTCCGTCGACTTCAGCTCATTATCCATAAACAAGACTTAGAAATTATTTGGTACCTTGGAACCTGCATGCCTCAATGGTAGGTTTCCTCGCTTTCGACAGTGGGTTTACATCATTGACCCTTGACCGAAAGATTCCGTCGGATGTTCGACCTCAACTCATTCATTCACACTCGATGGATTGTACTAGTGTACCTTGGGAGTCATTGACATTAATGGTGATTTCCCTCACACTTGTTAACGGTTTCATCAATGACCGTTAATCAAGTGGTTTCTGCCATGTTCAACTTCAACACATGTAATCACATGGTTAGATTCGTACTTTTGGGCGACAAGATTGAAGACCTTGGATATCATCTTTTTGTCCAAGTTGCGATGGAATATGTATAATTTGTGACACATAGATCCACTTTGTATGTCTCATGTCTATGACGTCTCAATTTGAATTTTCTTGCATAGATCCACAGTGTATGATTGGTGGCCATGACCTATGTCTATAATGTCATCCATCTATGATCTGAGTATGGGAATGCCTACCTCAAAATTAATATATATGATATTATGCAGATGCTTGGTTGTTCGCAGGTTTCCGATTAGGTGTGCTACTAGTTTCTGACACACACATGCAGTTTACAAAGTCTTTCAACTGTCACTGATTCCAGCCTCATACTTTGGGGGGCATTCTGTTACCCATGATTTTGGTCAATCTTGATGGTGTACTCATGCTCCTCATAAGAACTTTCTCCTGAGAAAAGTGACATTCATCTCTTCCCAGAAAACATATTTTTGAAGAGAGTTCGCAGGTTGCTTATATCCTAGGGTGCGAGAATGACCCATTCTCACAGGCTGCCTTCAACTAGGGTGCAAACTTCTCACACTGTTCTACATAGCTAGGGTGCGAACTTGCTCTCAAGCTTGGAAAAAGATGAAGTCTCGATGGTTCTAGAAGGGAATCTTCTAGAAGAATGGGTTGGCATTCGAATGGTTATCCTTTTACTGGTTTCCCTGATATTGTGGGATCATTCTTATCCAAGTAACCATCTCATCCTCTCTTATATATTGATGGAATTCTCATGGAAAAGGTTAAGAAAGATTCATTGGAGAATTGGTGAAAGAATTGTGTGAAGGACCTAGCTTGAACATGAGCTTGGAGACTTTAGCAAGTCTATCAAGAGGAATTGGATCTTCTTCATACAAGGATCGAGCAAGTGTGTGTGTTGGAGCCAAGAGCCACTGAAAGGAAGCTTACAACATCAAGGTGATCAGGTTGTATCTTCTACTTTCGATTAATATGATACAGTGGCATGTCCTTTTCCCATAAAGTCATTCTTACTTTATTGTGTAATTCCTTGATTATACACATAAGTTGGCGATTGAATATATTTTGCTATCTTCACTTTGGTTGGTTTGTGTTGTCTTGGTCTTGACCTCACGAGAGCACCGGAGCAAAGAGGGAGAAACAGAGACCCTAGAAAGAGATATAAAGGTATGTTACTTGTTCCTCCCTACTAGCTAATTCAATGGTCATAATTTAGGGAAAGAGTCATGTCCTTTCCTATTTTGTTCTAGATCCAGGTGGATCTAGGGAGATCTGTTAATGTCCGCACCTACCGATTAGTTCGATAACACCTTATTTTGTTGGAAAACCAAACATTCTGTGACAAACCTTTGAACATCAGTTTTAAGGTCATCCCAAAAAAAATCCTACTTGACACTATGGTAGGTTTTCAAAAATCTCAAGTGCCCTCCTACTGGAGAGGTGTGCAATTCCAATAGTACCTTTTGTTTGAGTTGGGAGTTCTTACATAAATATAAGTGATATTTGTACCATAGTGAATCATTTTTCCATGTAAACGTATCTGATGCACTAGAATCCTGTTGCAACCTTTGAATGAGAGTCCACACTTTTTCTTCATTCTTCCATTCATCCCTTTCTTATATTATCCAATTTGGTTGGATGATCGAGACAACACAGAGAAAGGCTTGAACATCTTCATCCTTTCTTAAGAGTGCATCTACCACAACATTTTTCTTCCCTTTTTTTATAGACGATTTCAAAATCATAACCCAATATCTTGGTCACCCATTTTTGTTGTTTTTCTGAAGATAGTCTTTATTCCAAGAAGTATTTAAGACTATCCTGATTTGTTTTGACCTTGAAGTGCCTATGTATTAGGTAAGGACGCCATTTCTTCAATGCATGTAGTATTTCCATCATTTCCTTCTCATAAATGGGTTTGTATAAGTCCTTTCCCTTGAGTGGTTGACTTTCAAAATCTAGGGGCCTTCCTTCTTGCATTAGGACAACACCAATTCCATTTCCTGAGGCATCACATTCCACAATAAAGGTTTTTGTGAAGACAAGAGCTTTTCACATCACCTCTTTAAGTTGTTCAAAAGATTTAGTTGCCTCTGGAGTCCATGAAAATGAATCTTTCTTAGTTAGTTTCATTAAAGGTGCTTCTATTCTTCCATAGTGTCGAACAAACTTGCGGTAGTAACCTATCAAACCCAAAAATCCTCTAATATTATTCAATGTTTTGGGAATTGGCCATTCCATCATGGCCTTAATCTTGTTAGATTCTACCTTGACACCTTCATGAGATACAATATGACCCAAATACTCTACCTCCTTCACCCCAAAGAAACTTTTGGATGGTTTGGCATATAGTTTTTGCTCTTTTAGTAGTTGTAGCACCTTGTCAACCTATCACACATGATCCTCCCAAGAATTTCTATAGATTAGTATATCATCAAAAAATACTAACACAAATTTTTGAAGGAAGGGCTTGAAAATGGAATTCATCAACCCTTGGAATGTGGAAGGTGCATTTGTAAGGCCAAAAGGCATGACCAAAAATTCATAATGGCCTTCATGAGTTCAAAATGATGTTGTTGGGATATCTTCTTCCTTCATTCTAATCTGATGATACCCTAAATGGAGATCCAACTTTGTGAAATAGAATGCTCCATGTAGTTCATCTAACAATTCATCAATGACAAGAATGGGAAACTTATCTTTAATAGTGATCTTGTTGAGCTCTCTCTAATCTGGACACATACGCCATGAGCCATCTTTCTTGAATACCATTACCACTAGTGTAGAGTAAGAACTTTCGCTAGGTCTAATAATGCCATCCTCTAACATTTCTTCAACCATGCGCTCAATTTCACTCTTCTGGACATAAGTGTATTTATATGGCCTGATGTTAGAAGGAACACTCCCATGAATTAGGTGAATATCATGATCATGAGTTTGAGTGGGTGGAAGACCTTTGGGAATATCTTCAAATACTTTGGAATGATTATCAATGATCCCTTGGAGATCTAGGGGAATATATGGCTTAGATGTTTGAACATGTAGTGAGCATAGTTGTGCAATTACACCTTGATGCCCCTTTTTCAAAATTAAAAGCCATTGTTCCTAATGATTGTAACCATTAGATTCCTAGTATGACATCATCACCACCCATGGGTATAGCGATCATTGGACTATTCATTACATATTCCCCCATAGTGAGATTGATCTTATTGCATTTTCTTGAGAAATTGATAGTTCCTCCATCTGCAATCATTACTTGAAACTCTGGTGCTGGATATACAAAGCAATTGAGAGCTTTGGCTAATTTATAGTGAATGAAATTTTGAGTACTACCAGAATCAATTAGGAATATTAAATTTTTCTTTTTGATATATCCTTCGATCTTGAGGGTTTGAGGAGTGCTAATTCCAACCAATGCATTAAACAATATCTTGGGAGTCAATTCTTCAGAAGAAATCGTGTCTACATTTTCATCTTGAGATGGTTCTTGTTCTTCTTCCTCTTCACAATCTATGTAGAATAATTTATTCTCACCACACTTATGTCCCTTACTGTACTTGTTGTCACAATCAAATCATAAACCTTTTTCTTTTCTTTCCTCCAATTGTTGAGGTGTCAACCTAGTAGGTTGAGGTGTTTTAGAAGAAGGAACATTATTCTCTCGATAGATGTTAGGTGTGGTCCTTCTAGTAGCCATAGCCATATTTTTACTTCCAACATTTCTTGCCACCCTAAATGCATTCTCCAATGATTTGGGTTCCCAAAGATGAACCTCATGTTCAATGTTATCCCTTAAAGTTCCTATGAATATATCAACCAAGTGCTCATCTGGAATATATGTTACCTTTATATTCAATCTTTGGAAGTTCTCAATGTGTTATTTAATTGAACCCTTTTTCTTGAGATTTATCAATTGGTTAAAGAAGATATTGATCCTTGTATCCTCATAGTGTGCTATCATTTCTTCCATGAAAATTGTCCAGTTGACAAGTGATTTATGAGAACAAATCCATTGATACCACACAAATTGATTGGGTTCTAAACATAAAGAAGCAATTTGTACCCTTTATGTATGTGGCACATTATGTAGATCAAAGAATTGCTCCATGTGAAGTATCCATGTGATTGGGTCCTTGCCATCAAACTTCCTCATATCGATCTTAGGAAAGTGGTTGGTTTTCAACCCAAAGTTACAGTTTCTCCATTCTTGATTGATCTTCCTTGTGTCCTCATCATGAATTTCATGGGATACATTTTCAATTTCAGGTGTCCTCTCTATTAGGAAAACTTTCAATCCTTCCATGATATCCCCTTTTAAACCATCCATCTTAGTATTTATTGCCTCCAACTTAGCTTCTGTTGAATCCATCATCTCTTGTAGTTCATCTTTTGTTACTGTCTTCTTTTGTAAATCATTTATGTCCCTACGCATTTCTTCACCTTCATCAAGAGTCCAAGTAAAACTATCTAGAGGCTTATTTGGTGTAGAAGTTCCATTTTTTGGTGGCATGTTGGCCAAGTATCACTTTAAACCTTGATTTTGAGGTGGTTCTACTAGACAATATTTCTTTTATTGTATCTCCAAAATTTCGGCCCTTCTGGGTATTAAATTTTCTGTTTTGTAGTTCTATGATATTTCTTCTCTACAATGCCATAGGTTTGATCAAAATTGGATGTGACAAGTAGAATTTATGGTAACTTCCCCACAACTTGCTGATTGTTTGCCTTTCCAGGCGATATCACTTGTATAGCATGCCCCACACAAAATAATTAGTATAAAATTATGAAACTTGTACCAACAATACTACAGACTATTCACTATCCAATGCAACTAGTCCCACTAAAATTGGATACTCTAAGAATAAATTATGATTGTTTTACCTGGAACACCTTCTTGAGACTAGTCAATAGGACTAGTCAAATACCCTATATTCCACAGGGTGTATCTACAAATGTAAGATGAACCAGAAGTTGAAATTTTTATCACAAATAAATTAATAATTTATGTGAATATTCTCCAGATTTCAGGGTCTGAAATGTTACAGAAATTTTTTTATAGAAATTTTTTTGTGATGACTCAATTTAGGATGACTCCATAACCCTATCTTACACAGGTTTTATATCCCCAAGTATAAGGCCCCAGGAGCTTAAATTTTAACCCAACATACCTTGATCTGTCTACTAAATATCCTTCAAATGGTTCCTTCTGAAACATCGTAGAAAAACATTTATAGCGAAAATTCCAAGGTGTCTCAGATGTAGCAGTGAAACCCCAAGACCTTGAGCTCTGATACCATATGTTAAGAACCAAATATCAATATAGCATAGAAAAAACTCAGAATAAGTACTCAGCGCCTTGAAAAAGAGAGAATTTCAGGTAATAATCCTCTTCGAGGGGGAAACCCCCTTATAGCCCACATAAATGTCCAAATACAAGATGATTCCAAATGAAAATGTTTCCTTGGTATATATAGGAGACTAGGAGGTACAATTACAACTAATGGACTCAAGCCGACATAAATAAAATAACATTAATAATGTAATATGCCCCAATTAAGGGGTAATGAGCCACTATTTAGGGCTTAACAGAGCATCATATTTCCTTTATGTGTTTATCGAACCTTATATGATAACTTTCCTTAAGCTACCATAGACCCCTTATTGTCACTTAATCCATGTTGGAAACCATGAGGGAATGATATTAGGAAGTAGTAATGGAAAAGTTAGGAAAGGAATGCTATCAAATACATAATAAATCAATGAGATGTGCATCATCGATGTATGACAAGTGGAGTGTTAGATGGGCATGCACATGTCATTGATGTCTCTCCCTATCGATGGAACATACATTAATGAGTTAATAAGAAAATGTTCAAACTCATATCATCAACTTATAAACTGAGAATTCAATATTCAATCATGGACTTATAGGTTAGCACAATAATTGACTCAATTCTTAATAAAAATGGACTTTAGAGTTAGCAAAATAATTTTTAATAATTTACTCAATTTACAAGGTTAGCATATTAGATTTTTGGCATTAACCTACCTGAATTGGATCTACATGACAAGAATTCGCTATTGGCTTAGGTTCTACGAGGATTGGCATAGGCAAGGTTCAAGTCTATGGATGAGTTAGGAGACAAGGTGATGGATTGAAGGGCCCCATGCCATCCTGATTGGTGTCCACACCTATATTAACATAGTACTCTCAATGTAAGTATGGGGAATATAAATAGTTGAAAGGAAAATGTCTTGAAGAGAAAATTAAATTGAGAAGAAGAAAAAGAATAAAAATAAATTATGTATTACAAAATTTAAAAATAAAAATGTGAGACACTATTGCTCAAATGTAATTGGGAAAAAGACAAGAGAGGAGAAGAATGTTGGAATTGGGGAAGTTGAAGAGTTGTGGATGCCTAGCTTTCCAACTTCAACTCCACTTGAGATATTCTTCTATTTACTCTTGCATCACAAAGGAACATGGGTTCTTTGGCTTAGAGTGAGTGGAATTGCTAATCAAATTCCCTTGTGAAGATTGAGAATGGACCAAAAGAGCCCAAGGGTACTATAACCTACACATTACCGAGAAATAAAGAGCCTAATATAAGCCAATTGAATACTAGTTTTACCATTTGGATTTCCAAGGTAAATATTGTGGTTATGTGAGATAGATTTTCTCCCTATGTTGTTTAAATGATGAGTTAGTTTGGTATGTGAGTTTTATTGTAATCCATTCCATATTTAAATTGATCTTGTGTTTATTTTAATGGGTTGAGAATCCATTCTTAGCTATAGTTTTAAGGATTTACTTCATAGTTATAGTCTCCATGAGAAAACTAATAAACCCAATAGCTATTTATTCTCTTCCATACACCCACTTCTGAGATTAAAAATCTAAGGCTACCAATACAGAGTTGTTGCATTCTTCTAGCTAGTTTCCAATTTTATCAAGCTTGTGAATATTGGAGAAATTATAACCAATGAATTAGTGTTTCTCTCATGACAATATGTTTGTCTCTAGTTATTATTGAGCACATACATAGGCCTATTGCACCTTCATAGGTCATGTGCTAACTTTGGCAATTGTTTGAACCCACATGCAGGCTCTACAAGTTGTTTTTCTTCCTTGAGGATCATACATGGGCCATATAGACCATATGCACTATTGATAATTTGACTCCTACTTCTTGGGGTCACACCACCTCATGTTGGGTGTGTGAATGATTTGGGAGCTTGTAATTTTGTCTCAAGTGTCTGGAGTGATAATCCACACCATCGAACCAAGAGTTGGGTTGTTTAAGAAATTATTATTCCTCTCTCATTCTTTGGCCTTCAACAATTCACTCCAGCATGGCATGCCATGGATTTATGGTATGGCTTGGGTGAAGGTTATAAGAATGGGTTTTCTCTCATAGTGTTGTCCAATAGATGGTTGTAATAAATGGTTATTTCCCATATTATTTAAACCATTTCATAAGACTTAAAACCATTTCATAAATCGTGCATTTTTGTTAAATGGTATAAATGCATTAAATGATGGCCAACTCATGCATATGTTATTGAGTGTAGTTAAATGATATTGAAGTATAAATTGGAATTGAGTATGAGCACATGAAAGTATGGATTGAGACATGTTGTCCCTTGGTTTCAATGGGTGTAGTTAGTAATTGCATTAAATCCTTCATATCAATATTATCCAAGGAAAAGTGGTCTGAGATAGCTTAACATTGTGTCTTGGAACTTAGTGTTATAAATACTTATAGGAATTGTAGAATTTTAGAAATTACTCAAGGATCCATGTTGGAAAAATGGAATGACTATAAGCCCACCATTTATGGATCATATGGTATTAGAGACCAAGTTCGAATATACTTGGTGAGACCTATATGGTAAACACCTACAATGGATATAGTAGAAGTGGACAAGAATTTTTGCAAGGCCTTTAAAGAAGTAGAGGACCAACATTGGAATGGCATCATCATGGAGAAAATGAAGAAGAAGATCCTAGGGTTAAGTTGGATAGGTTAGAATAGAGAATTGTCACACTAACTGCAATGGTAACACAACTGGTATTATTGAAAGGTATGGAAGCATCCTCAATAGAGACTGGACATGGAGAACACAAGGTTAACCTAAAAGATACCAAGAAAAAGGAGAAACCATAGTCAGAGCTCAAGACTAAGATAGATATGGGAGAATGAAACTATAGAAAAAAAGCATCCATCTTTCCATGTGGATGAAAAAATGGACATCTAACCTTATGCAAGAGAAGTTGATGCCATCAAAATAAACCAATGGCTACAACAAATGGAGGTGTAACTCATTACACATGAAGTCACTGGGCAATAGAAGATTGCATTTGTGAGATTAAAGTTTGAAGGCCATGCTTTGGCATGGTGGGAGAGTGATGTAGTATAGAATACACAAGAAAATAGAACCATAAGAGCAATAGATTAAAGGAAGAAGAAGAACAAGACCAACAAGAATATTATAGAAACCACACAAGAAGCATCCCCTCTCGTCAAGCTATGTAAGGCTTGAAATAAAAAGGGACACACTATGGAAGAGTGCTCGAAATTGCACCCTGAGAAATTCCCCAAGAATTTTAAGAAGAAGAAGGATTTGACCACTATAGATGTCGAGGAGAGGGTGGATAATACCTCAAACCAAGAAGGGAATATTAGTTGTACTATTTTTCAGAAGGAAGTAGTACTAGTTGGTTGTAGTCACAAGGAATATAAGGAGATCATAGATATATTTTTCATCAAGATCAACATGAAATAGAGTAAGGTAGGTTGCTTGTTTGATACTAGTTCAAAATTGAATTTTATCTTGCATAGTTGGTTGAGAAACTTGGCTTAGAGACTGTATACAATCTCTAGAAATATGACCCAGGTGGATATTGGTGGCCACCCACCTATTCCAACTGACTCCTCTTGTCCATTTTTAGTTCAACACATTCTTCTATACTTATTTGTATTTGTGGGTTCTACACTTTTCGAGTTGTCTTAAGCCCTACACATATTCTAGGTGGATACTGGTGGCCTCTCACCTAATCCAACTGGATTATTTTGTATGTTTTCATGTCAAGACATCTTGTTATACTTCCAGGGTCGTTTTGGAGACCTAAACAGTTTTTTTTTTGCTTGCCATAGTCAAACTATAGACGGAGTCAGATTTTGACGGTGTAATGTGTAGTTCTCTGAAATACCTTTCCAATGGGCTATCATGCGCCTAAAACAGAGGTCGTAAGAAAAATTTATGACCCCAAGAATTTGAGGTACCAACTTACCCATAGGGGCCCACGTGACTTTTGGCGTTTCACCTCCTAGGGTTAGGTTTTTGGATGTCTAGGGTTTTGGCATTCATGAGTAATATAAAAAATGCCTCTGGAGCCTCATTGTAATCATTATTATTAGACGGATGCACGTAGCAGCCGCATCTCTTCTCAGAGATAGCTACCACCATTCGAGCAAGTGTTTAAGTTCTACAGTTTTACAATTTCAACCTATTTCATTTATTCAATAGAAGCTATTTTTCACTGCATATATATGTTTTTCTTCATATCTATGTGTTTATTGTATTTAGTCTGTTAATCAGTTTGTTACGCTCCTAAATCCGGATCAGTGGTATCAGGGCGATCTTCTCTTCATTTATTTTTCTTCGTGCATGTCCCCAGCAAGATATGGGTACAAGAATTTAGGACTCAAACCAATCGAGTCGTTGCATGATTGACCACGTTGAGCCCAACAAAAATCCATGGGAGATGAAAAGAAAGATGATGGAGTAGGAGATCCTTTTAAAATGTTGCTCGAGGAATCCCTTGCACTAAAAAGGAACGAAATGATGGACAACTTTGCACAGATCCTTCGGCAACTTCCCACGGGATAAGCATCTTCATCAAGTGACCATGCAACCCCCTTCAAGGTACAGGTAAATTTTTATATTCCATTATTTGAAGGACTGATAGATGCAGATGTTGTAGATAAATGGTTGAATTTGCTCGAAGGGTATTTTTCGGTCCACAATTTTTTGGATAGGGAATATATTACTTTTGCACTCCTCAAGGCCATCCCCCATGTTAATGACTGGTGGGACACTTACTCTGAGAAAAGGTCCATAGAGGAATCAACAATATTTGTGGTTTCCCCTACATGGGATTCCTTCCAGGATGCTATTAAAGAACAATACTACCATGTTGGAAGCTACGAGGACTAGTACACCAGATGGACCACCCTACGTCAAGAAAGGGACCAAACAATACCAGATTTCACCAATATTTTCCATACCCTGTGCACCAAATTGGGTACCAAAGACTCTGAGTGGCATGTGGTGCTCAAATACCAAGGCTATTTGCATAGATACATTCAAACATAAATGGATTTTCTGGAAATCACCTCATTGGGTACGGCTTATAGATACACTATCAAGATTGAGAAGAAATTTAAGCAAAAGAGGTGAGAGTTTCGATCTGCAAGCTCCTCATAGCCGAAGGAGGGAAAAGGCGGCCCCAACCCACACTGTAAGGGACAGAGCAAAGAGGGCCACTCTCAAGAAAACTAGTCCAAGCTGCAACAGAAGAAGGGAAATGAGAAGACGAAGAAGGACATGGGAAAATGGTGTTAGTGCCATAAAAGTCCTTGGCACAACTTTGAATAATGTCGCTCCAAGAAGTCATTCATGGTCAGGCTGAAGGCTTCTGAGGCAGAGGCCGATTCTGATTTTGAGAAGGAGGGAAGTAGATTATCGATGTTGAACCCATTTCCACTGTCGCTACCACCAAAGTCTGGCCAAGCAAACTAGAAGAACCAGAGGAAGGGAAATGCCTCTTTCACTCACAGATGTGGGTAAAGGGGGCTTCGCTTCATTTGATTTTCGATAGCGGCAGTGATAAGAACTTGATTTTAGCAGAGGTCATCAAGTAGTTGGACCTACCAACGACACCGCACCCACATACCTACACCATTGGCTAACTTCTCTAAGGAAGAGATCTTCGTGTCAGCCAACAATGTTGTCTTCCCTATGACATCAATCCTTTCAAATATGAGGTATTGTGTGATATTTATCCCCTTGAAGTTTGTGATGTTATTTGAGAACAACCATATTTGTGGAGCGTCATGTTGTGTATGGTTCTAGACCCCATGGTGTTATTATTACTTTGGGTATACAATTGTACAGGATACTAGAGGTAGCGCTACCTACTGCTATTTCTTTAATCTCTGCTAAGCAATGCAGAAAGGTCATTTCACAGACTGAGAAGTTCATCTTCTTTGTGATCTATTCTCATAGTAAGAAGAAGGTCATCGCCAAATCCGTGGCCTCTACATAGAGCCTCTCTTTGCAGCAGAAGCAAGTGGATGGGATTATGGAAGAATACAGAGACATATTCTCCTCACCCATCAGGGTATTGACACAATGCCAATTCAAGAATCCAATTGATCTGACCCTTAGTGCACCTCTACCTAATGGACCAGTCTATCGTCACTTGCTGATGGCAAATGATGAAATCAGGCGTCAAATCCAAGAGCTTCTTCAAAAGGGGCACATCAGACCCAACTCCCCCCCTTGTAGAAGCCTGATTGTACTGGTGTAGAAGAAGGACGATACTTGGTGACTCTGCATTGATTAAAGAGCCTTAAACAAAATCACAGTCAGGAACCGATACCCAATTCCCTGGATTGATGACCTTCTTGACCAACTCAAGGGGGGAAAGTTCTTCAACAAGATTGACCTAAATTTTGGCTACCATCAAGTTCCCATTGAACCAACAGATGTATGGAAGACAACCTTCAAGTATAAAGAAGGTCTCTTCAAATGGTTGGTCACGCCCTTTGGCTTAACAAATGCACCAACCACTTTCATGAGGTTAATGGATGATGTATTGAGACCCTTCACCAACTCTTTTGTGGTGGTATATTTGGATGAAATCCTCATCTTCAACATAACTTGGGAGGAGCACATGTAGCATATTCAACAGGTTTTGAGCACTCTACGACAGCACAAGCTATATGCCAACTTAGAAAAATTCTCTTTTGGCATGAACAAGGTCCAATACTTGGGCTACATTGTTGATGAGCATGGGGTACATGTTGATCTAGCTAAGATCCAAGTCATCTATGACTGGCCAAACTCGACCACACTAACTGAGATTCAGAGCTTCTTGGGACTCTCCAACTTCTATCAACGGTTCGTGTTGGGATTCTCCCATATTGCATGGGACCTCAATGAGGTGACCAAGGGAGGTGGCAGGGAAACGTTCATGTGGGGGAAGGAACAAAAATGAGCATTCGATGATCTGAAGCATCATGTGTGCTCAACTACAGTACTCTCCTTTCTCGATCTACAACAACTGTTCAAGATTGAGATTGATGCATCTGACTATGTTGTAGGAGAAATTCTCACTCAACATAGTCATCCAGTGGCATACTATAGTGAGACACTCTCAGATACTATCCAGAAATACCCCGCCTATGACAAGGAAATGTATTCCATTGTACAAGCCTATCATCAATGGAAACATTACATTCTGGGAAAGGAGACGATCATCCACACTGATCACAAGCCTCTGCAGTTCATACAGACAAATGGGAAATTGCAGAGAAACTGCCATCAGAAATGGTCCACCTACCTGCAACAGTTCCATATCAACATCAAGTATAAGACACGGATCTCAAATCGTGTTGTTGGCTGCCTCAGTCGACCTCCCGTGGATGCACTCACCATTGTGCTCCATTCCTATGGACATGAGGCATCTGAGTGGCCCCAACTTTATCAGCAAGATCCAGATTTCACCACCACCTATCAGTTCTTGTGTACAGGCGCCACTATCACTAGTTTTCACATTCAAGACAAACTATTATGCCATCTGGGCCATATCTGTGTTCCTACAAGCGAGCATGCAAATATGATTTGGGAAGCCCACTACAGTCGGATGGAAGAACATTTTGGCGTGGAGAAAACTATGGTCGTTCTTTAGAAACATTTTTATTGGCCAAAACTTCGATAGGATGTCAACAAGTATGTCAGATCTTGAACTTCTTGTGCCATTTCCAAGAAAATCATCAAGAATTAAGGCTTATACACCGCTCTTCCTACTCCCGAGAAGCCTTGGGAATCCATCTCAATGGATTACATGTCTGTCCTTCCATCCACCAAGCAAGGCAATGACTACGTATTTGTGGTCATTGATCGGTTTTCAAAGATGGGCATCCTCACAACCTGCAAGAAGAATATCACAACGATCGATACTACCAAGATCTTCTTTAAACGAGTGTGGGTCCACTTTGGGATACCACAGACCATCATCTCCGACCAAGACAATAGGTTCCTCAGCACATTTTGGTCGAGTCTCTGGTCACTGTTGGACACCAAGCTCACTAAATCCACTGCTCTCCACCCCCAAACAGACGGCCAAACAAAGGTCGTCAATCAGATGATTATGCACAGCTTGCACATGTAAAACTCTAAGTATCCACGTACATGGAATGAGAGTCTCCCATATGTTCAACACAATTACAACAAGGCTCTCCATAGCTCCACCGACCATAGCCCATTTCAAGTGGGGCTAGGATTCCAACCCTTAGGTCCCATTGGTGTTGCACTACCTCTTGCCACCACAAAGACAAACTCTTCCCATGTTCAGTCTGAGACCGAAAAATCCACTAGATTCATTGAGTGAATTCAACACATCCGCCAACAGATCCAGGATATTTTGCAGAAATCCAATACTAAGTAAAAGCAGTTCCATGATCAACATAGGGTACCACACAAGTTTCATGTTGGAGACAAAGTCTGGTTACATTTGCAGAAGGAGCGTCTCACAGGGCCCCATCGGAAGCTCTGCCCACTTCGCTATGGTCCTTACACTATCACCAAGGATGTGGGTAGCAATTTTTTTAAGCTCAACACTCCACCCTTCCTTGGTCTACACCCAATATTCAATGTGGACCTACTTTGGCCATATTTTCCACCATTATTGAACACCTCTAAGATCGTCGAATAGTTGACAGCAACAGATCTTAACCCTGAATGCATGGGACAAGCATCCACTGATCAAATAGTGGTCAAGGGAACTCACCAGCAGAGGATCCAGCTTTATCGGGTTGTCAAGGTAGGGAAACTCCTACACCAAGGCAAGTGCCTCACCCGGGGCCAAATATAGCAGAAATTTCCTCACCTTATGGGGGAACTCAATGCAATGGAGACCATTTCTTCCTAAGGGGGAAGGATTGATCCAGGTGGATATTTGTGGCCACCCACCTATTCCAAATGACTCCTCTTGTCCGTTTTTAGTTCAACACGTTCTTATGTACTTCTTTGTAATTGTGGGTTCTACACTTTTGGGGTTGTTTGAAGACCTACACATCTTCCAGGTTGATACTGGTGGCCTCTCACCTAATCCAACTGGATTATTTTGTATGTTTTCATGTCATCACATCTTGTTGTACTTCTAGGGCCGTTTTGGATCCCTAAACAATGTTTTTTTGGCTTGCCACAATAAAATTGTAAACAAAGTCAAGTTTGATGATGTAATGCGTATTTCTCTAAAATACCTTTCCAACGGGCTATCACATGCCTAAAACAGAGGTCGTATGCAAACGTTACGACCCCGGGAAGTTGATGTACCAACTTACCCATAGGGGCCCACATGACTTTTGGTGTTTCACCTTCTAGGGTTAGGGATTTTTATGTCTAGGGTTTGGGATTCATGAGTAATATCAAAAATGCCTCTGGAACCTCATTGTAATCATTCTTCTTAGACAGATGTGCGTAGAAGCCACATCTCTTCTCAGAGATAGCTACCACCATTTGAGCAAGTGTTTCAGTTTTGCAGTTTTACAGTTTCAACCTATTTCATTTATTCAATAGAAGATAATGTTCACTGTATATCTATGTTGTTCTTCATATCTCTGTGTTTATTGTATTTAGTATGTTAATCAGTTCGTTCCACTCCTAAATATGGATCACAATACCCCTTGGGCTAGGTGAGACAAGATGTATAATTGAGAGTAGGAAAACAATGCAAATTCAAGTTTTCCATCAACCAGGACTTCGTGGATGAAGTGGTAACATATGTGATTACATTGGATATGTGAGGAGACATCTTGGGAAGCCCATACTTGTGTGTGAGAGATGTTGTCCTCTAGAGGAGAGAAAATTAGAATAGACTCATCAAATATGGGAAGTCATATGCCATAAATGCACTCAGGGACAAATCCAAATTCTCTTTGATAAATGCCCATCGGGCTTGGAGAATCATTGGTAACATAAACAATCTTATCACATTGTTTTTGAGAGAATGAAAGAAACAAGGAGAGGCTAGTGGATTGGAGATGAAGGTATCCTTGGAAAGATATAGTGGAAATTAGCACCACCAACTAGAACAACTGATTGAATCCTACAAGGAGGTGTTCCAAGAACCTCAAGGGATTCCACCCAAGTGTCAATATTCCTATATGGTATACTTTAAGCCTAATTTAACCATCATTTTGCTTCATCCTTGTCCCATTTTCACATCCACTTGTTAATTATGATGAATTGGATCTTAGGATTTATGGTTAGTTATTTTTCTATGTATTTGATTAAAAATGTTTGATTAGTTTCTTTTCATTTCAAGATGTGCTCTAAACCTATGGCATGAAGTGTGGGGCATATTTTCTAGGTTATTAATAAAGGTCCAAGCATTGATAAATTTGGTTATGAAGCATAATTTGAGTAGAGAATTAGAGAACATGTGAGCACCATGACTCAAATGGATCTTTTGGGTTCCATTAATCTGATGGCCCATTTCTAGAGATTTTTTGGAACTGTTCTAACAATAGTTAACCACCAACATGGATAACGGGCTCTAGTTGGAGTGTGTATGAGTGAGAACCTTGCACCTTACTTGTTGGTAGGAATCTTGGACGCACATAAGTTATGTTGAGAATTATTATTGTTATATAGATCTTGATATCATCCCCATGATGCCAAATGAGTGGTGGATCGAACCCCCTTTTTCAACAGACAAAACCTAGCACAAAGGAGCGAGTTAGCTTGCATTTTTCATTTATGTTTCTTTGTTTTTTACTTTCTAAACTTGGGCTCGACCCATGTCTATATGATGTATAAGATTTGGCTCCAGGAGGGTGATTTGGACATAGGGATGTTGTTTATAAATATGATGTAAAAGATTTGGATTTTGAAAATAAAAATACAAAGCACCCAGACCTCTACCACACTTGTTGGTTATTCTTTTGAATGTGTGAGTTCTAATTTAAATCACTAGTGTTGTTGTAATAGATCCCAAATTCTTGCTTTCTAAAGGGGGCCCACTCTAGAGAATAAGAGATTTGGATCTATAGATAGTTGTCTTTGATGTATATAATTTTATTTTTTTTATCATCTAGTTTTGCTTTGTTGTTGTTCTACTTCATTTATGAACTATGGTCACATGTGTATGGAAGAATTGAGTTTCCAAACCAATCTACTAGAGAAGTGTTGCTATGATAATGATATGTCAATTGTTTGGTATAATAATCTCAATTACAATGCATAGGGAAGCCATATGCTAGTAGGAATCACAATTCATGCATACATAGTGCTCCAATCTTTATACTTAATCTTTCAGTTAAACATAGATTGGAGATCTCCTGTAGATAGATTATATGTTGTAGATTCTATCTTGTTTTGTTGTTTATGTAAATTTATTTCCCTTAGAATGCTAGGTTGTAGAAATAGGTTATGAAAACATACTCATGACGAAAACATAATGACAGATAAAGAGAAGTGATATCACAAGACTAGGTCATTGACATTAGATTTGAAATCACGAGCATTTGAAGTTAGTTCTTTTGTGTTTTCTACAATGCAATTTCCTTCTTGTAGGAACATATTAGGAAACTAGTACAAGGTAAGAATTTGTAGCCTAAACATACAATGCAAGACATCTAACAAGAATATTGAAAACCCTGGTTGATAAGATAAAATGCACGTTTGTTCATGGTTAAAAAGAAGATATACAGAAACATTGTCACTAAGCATGCCAAGAGTTTGAGCACGAGATTCATTGGTTGTTGGAGTCACCATTGCCAAACATTCGCCTATATAGGTAGTCCATCATTGAAGTAAATGAAGTGAAGAAGGAATTTATTCATTTTTTAGAGAAAGGATTCATCATGCCCAACATGTTTCCATGTGGTTCACCCATCATCACAGAGTCAAAGAAGGACAAAAGTTGGAGAATGTGTTTTGACGACTGTGCCCTGAAAAAAATTACCATTAAGAATAGATATCATCTACCAAGGATTGATGAGTTGTTGGATTAGCTACGACAAACCAAGTTCTTCACCAAGTTAGACCTCAAATTAGGTCACCATTAAGTGAGAATCAAAATAGAAGATGTGTGGAAAAAAATGTTTAAGATGAAATAATGTTTGTACAAGTGGTCAATGATGCCTTTCGATTTATGTATTGTACCCACAAATTTCATGAGATTCATGAAGAATGTGATATATCCTTTTATTGACTCATTTGTAATAGTGTATCTAGATGACATAATACTTGGCAAGAGCACATCTCACATGTGACACATGTTCTAGAGACATTAAAGAAGAATCAACTAATTGCAAATTTAAAGAAGTGTGAGTTTGGGAAGGAGTCCTTGATTTATATTGGACATATGATAAGTGGAGGAGAGATAAAGGTGGATCCAGATAATATCCCAACCATCAACCAATGGCTTGTTTCCTCCATCTTGACAGAGGTTAGAAGGTTTATGGGAGTAGCTCAATACTTGAGGAAGTTCATTGCAAACTTTCAATAGTAGAAACACCATTGCATGCCATGACCACTAGGAAAAAGAGTTTCCATTTGGGTAAGTCACAACAATGAGCATTTCATGAATACCTAAAGACGAATATCAACAATTATTTGGTCCTAACCATGCCCAATTTACAATGACCATTTGAACTAGAGACATATGCAAATGGATATGCATTAGGGTCAATGCTTATGCAAGGAGGAGGGTTGCTATGTTATCATTCATAGTTATTTCATGGAGCAATACTTGACTACCCCATGTATGATAAACAACTCTATGCAATTTTTCAAGTGGTGAAGAAGTAGAAGCACTACCTCCTAGGGAAAGATACCATCATACACATTGACACCAACCCCTATAGTACCTACAAATTCAAAGTAGTTTGCAACAAGTGAGGCATTAAAAGTGGTTGGGATTATTGCAACAATTACACCTACTAATCAAGTACAAGAAAGAAGCTATAAACAAGCTAGCTAATATTCTTTCATGACCCCCACTGAAGAACATTGCAACAATTGGAGTGATAATGTAACTTGAGCCCTCCACTCAAGAACTATTGAGTGAAGACTATGCGAGAGATGAATATTTTAGAAGAGTCTACAAGTATATAATGGATAGACCAATCATTGCCATGGAAGGAAATGAATATGACCTCCAAGATGAGCTATTGTACAAGTTGGACAAGTTGTGCATACCATAGGATAAAAGGATTTAATTGATGACGGAAGCTCACACTTCCAGGATTGCTAGACAATTTGGCATAATAAAGACAATTGAAAATTTGCAAAGGTATGTGTATCGGTCAAAGATGCAGGAGTAGGTGGTGATATTTTTTAGAGGTTGTGTTCTTTGTAGGAGTAGCAAGCCATGCAATAGAAATATTTGGCTCTATATGCCACTGCTAGGCCGTGGGACAGATACCATCATACACATTGACACCAGCCTCTATAGTACCTACAAATTCAAAGTAGTATGCAACAAGTGAGGCATTACAAGTGGTTGGGATTATTGCAACAATTACACCTACTAATCAGTACAAGAAAGAAGCTATAAACAAATTAGCTAATATTCTTTCATGACCCCCACTGAAGAACATTGCAACAATTGGAGTGATAATGCAACTTGAGCCCTCCTCTCAAAAACTATTGAGTGAAGACTATGAGAGAGATGAATATTTTAGAAGAGTCTACAAGTATATAATGGATAGACCAATCATTTCCATGGAAGGAAATGAATATGACCTCCAAGATGAGCTATTGTACAAGTTGGACAAGTTGTGCATACCATAGAATAAAAGGCTTCAATTGATGAGGGAAGCTCACACTTCCAGGATTGCTAGACAATTTGGCATAATAAAGACAATTGAAAATTTGCAAAGGTATGTGTATCGGTCAAAGATGCAGGAGTAGGTGGTGAGATTTTTTAGAGGTTGTGTTCTTTGTAGGAGTAGCAAGCCATGCAATAGAAAGATTTGGCTCTATATGCCACTGCTAGGCCGTGGGACATCATCTCCATGGAATTTTTTGGATCTTTTCCTATGTCTCACAAAGGCCACAACTACTTGTTTGTCATGGAGATTTCTTCAACAATATGTGTGTGCTCTTTCTATGCAAGAAGATGATATTTGGACTATAAGAAGTTGGGTTATTCTTCAGTCATGTTTAGGTACATTTTGGATTTCCAAGCCCATCATATATACTTGATATAATAGGTTTTTAGGAAGGTTCTAGACAACACTTTGGGAGAGAATGGATACCAAGCTGAGGTATTCCACTACATTTCATTCCTATATTAACAGACAAACATAAGTTGTCAACCAAAAGTTGATACAATTGTTGAGAGGGTACAATAAAAAGCATCCAAGGACTTGGGATGAGCAGTTGGTGTACATCCAACATTCATATAGTGGAGTACTTCATTCTTCCACCAAAAAATTATCTTTTGAGACTTGATTTGGCTATTTACCTCCCTCGTTGTTTAACATTGTGTATGGACAACATAAGGACAAAGAAGAGCTACAAGGATATGAGAAGATGGAAAGAGCATTTGTGGATGAGATAAGAAAAATACATCTGAAGGTATAAGAGTAGCTTGACAGAAGCTAGCAGTAATATAAAGATAGACATGACTAGTGCAAAGAAGATCATAAGTTTCAATTTGGAGATAAGATGTGGATTTACCTTCACAAGGAGTGATTGCAAGAGTAGTGAAGAAACTCAAGCCACTCCAATACAAACCTATTGACGTATTTGAGCAGGTGAATGAGAACACCTTCATATTAAACTTCTTCCTTATATTAGCTTAATGGTGAATGTGGAATATCTACAGTTGTTCGATCCCTCCATGAAGGATGCAGAAGAGGACTGACAGGTTTTCCCCACTATTGAACACTTTACACCACATGCTCTTGAAGAATTGAAGGAAGACATAATTATGTAGTAGAAGCAATGGGTAACCTGTAAAGGATAATAAGAAATCTAGCAAATTTTCCTCAAAGGATAGACTCCAAGGCAAGCAACATGGTATGAGAGGAGCCAAATTGAAAGCAATTTCCCTCACCTATCCTTGGAAGTTTTTGGGGACTAAATGCCTCCCAACGGGGAGGTGTGATCCAAATTGGATCCACATGAAAACAATTGGCTATTGAATCAGGTTCTATGAGGATTGGCACATACAAGGTTTGAGTCTATGGATGAGGTAGGAGACATGGTGGTGGTCTGAAGGGCCCCATGCCATCCTAAACAATGTCCACACTTGCATTAACATAGTACTCTCAATGTAAGCATGAAAAATATACATAGTTGAAATGAAAATGTATTAAAGAGATAAAAAGTGAGAAGAAGAAAAAATGTGTATTCAAAAACTAAAAGCATGAGACACTATCCCTTAAATGGAATTGGGAAAAAGATAAGAGAGTAAAAACACACTGGACTTGGGGAACCTAAAGAGTTAGGGATGCATGGCCTTCTAACTTCAACCCCACCTGAGCTATTCTACTATTTATTCTTGCACCACAAAGGAAGTGGGGATCTTTGGTTGAGAGTGAGTGACATTGCTGCCCAAATTCCTATGTGAAGACTGAGAATGGACTATAGAGCATGAGGGTACCATAACCTACACATTGCTACATAAAGAGCCTTGTCGTAGCCTATTGAATGTTGGTCTTCCCATTTAGGTTTTGGGGTAAATATTATGTCTATGTGTGATGTATTTTCTCTTTATGTTGTTATAATGTTGAGTTAGTTTGTTATATAAGTTTTATTGGAAGCCACTGTGCATTTGAATTACTCTCTATGTTTATTTTAATGAGATGAGAATTCATTCTCAACTATAGTTTTAAGGATTTCCTTCATAGTTACAATGTCCATAAACAGAGGAATAATCTCAAAAATGATTTATTATCCTATATTCATCCATTTCCGATATTAAAAATCTATAATTGCCAATAGAGTTGTTACATTCTTCATCTAGTTTCCAATTTTGTCAAGCTTGTCACTATTGGAAAAAACATACCCAATGAATTAGTTTCTCTCATGATAATATGTTGCCTCTAGGGATTCTTTGATCCCATATGCATGCTTGTTTCACCCTCAGAGGCCATATGCTACCTATGACAATTGTTTGAACCCACACGCGGGCCAACCAATTTTGCTTCCCTAGGGACCGTATGTGGGCCATACAGGCCACACGCACCATGGACAAGTTGCCTCTTGCGCCCTGGGTCACGCCACCTCATGTTGGGCATGTGAGTTATTTGGGAGCTTGCAATTGTGTCTCAAGTGACTAAAGTAGCAATTCATGTCATCAAACGAAGTAGTGAATTGCTTCCTTATTATTCCTCTCTCCTCCAACATTTCACTCAAGCGTGTATGTCATGGACTAATGGTATGGCTTTAATGAAGGTTATAAGAATGGTTTTCCTCTCATAGTGTTGTACAATAAATGCCTTTAACCAATGGTTATTTCTGAGATTATTTTGAACCATTTCATAAGACTTAAAACCGTTTCATAAACCATGCACTTTTGTTAAATGATATAAATGCATTAAATAATGGCGAGCTCATGCATACGTTATTCAATGTATTTAAATGATATTGAAGTTTGAGTTGGAATTGAGTATGAGCATAGGAAAGAAAAGTATGGTATTAGACATGTTGTTGTCCTTGGGTTTTATGGGTTTCCTTGAGTGGAGTTAGTAATTGCATTGAAGCTTTCATATCAATAATTTTCGAGGACAGGTAACAAGAGATATTGTGTTTAGTCTTAAAAATATGTATAGGAATTGTAGAACTCAAAGATTCATTCGCTATATGTCCATTTACAAATCATTAACTTTAAAGTATTTTATTAGTTGCACAATAAATGCACACTTTTGAATTGCAGTGGGGCTTGATACACTATAGATGACATTTTAAAGATAAATCATCTGAAACTTAGTAACATCTTAATGGTATTTTTTTGGAGTTTTTGAAACTTAGCAAAGCATGAAAGTTGTGTTTCCTTGAAAAGACTCACTATTCAAGAATAGACTTTTTGTCATGGGGTTCATCTTGGTTCAAATTTTGCAAATCAACTAAATGATATATTTGAATGTAGGAAGTTGATCAAACATGTTTATTATGGTCATTGATCATGATGTAATTGATAGAATCCAATTCTAAGTTGTAAAAGTATAAAAACTAATTTTTGTTACGAGTCTTAGCTTGAATAAAATTGTATTTTCCAACTAAAAAAACAATTTAAGCATAGGGAATGGCTCAGATGGGGTTTTTGAGGTCACTAATCATGATAGAGTTGGCAAAATCAAAATTTGAGTTGTAAAAGTATGAAAACATGGCAAGACCCACTTTAGGCCAAACTAAGTATGAAAGCATAATAACCCATCTAAGGGTAGATATTAGATCAGATACATTTATTAAATTCACTAAACGCCATGGAGTTGACATAATTCAATTTCGGTCTCTCAAAATACAAAAACACAGTTTTAAAAAATTTCCACTAGGATGCCAAGTTTCTTGTTCTTCTTTATAAAGTATACTAGAAAGGCATCAAAAGTTATCATGCATCCAATCATTGGAAATCACTCTATGTCTTCCATGCATTGCTTTTCACGACATATCATTAGGTTTTCTATGCAGGTGATAGAGTAGTATGAACCTTATAAACCAAGGAGGCATGTGTTTTTAGTTGTTTTTTGGCATGTTTTCTATGAAAATTTCAACTAGGCAATGCGCTCGCTTTGGTCCATCATTCGTGAAGCTATTTTTGGAGATTGTTGATAAGGTCGAGGGATACATGTGACATAGCTCATTTGACTCCATATGGAGCATACAAGTGGAAGGAAATTTATGAACATGGGCCATGTTCATGTACTAAAAAACCACGTTTTGGATGCTTCAAACCCAGAACTGAAACACACTTTTTTAAGTCTACGCATGAGGATAATTCATCTCAGTTTTCAAGAGCCGAAACACATCATAGTGGAACCACAACTTAGTTGAAGTTTTCATAGTGACATTTTGACTACGAACTTGCACTGTGAAATTCTCTCAATTTGCTCTATTATTTTATATATCCTCCAAGGATAGTCTAGATCTACCCAAGACTAACCATGCCTAAATTTTCATAGTCTGAAATCAACCACACTTTACAAAGTGTTCAAAAGAAGTTTGCAACATAGTTTTTCACGTCATATATTTGAACTCAATCAATATTCTCTTGACCAAAGGAAGACCCCTATGCAAGGGTGCTAGGTTTTAGTGTTTGATTGTGGGTAATTTTATTATTTATACATTTTTACAATGCAAATGAAATGGACATGTGAAGTTGCGCTTGAACATAATTGAACTTATGACTTTGAAAGTTAAAACAAAGCTTTAGAAGCAATACACTAACCAACTAAACCAACACCAGAAAAGATCCAATAACCCACTAAAGCCTTGCAATGTTTGAAGAAAAGAGAGCCACCTCTCTTCTCACACCCCACCCCGCTAATGGCCCACAATCAATTGAAAAATTTAATCAACGGTGCAAGTGAACTCTTGGGAGATGAGTTGTGGGCCAGCTACATAAATTTCATTTGCCGTGAATGGCCGATGGGGTATTCCGCTATATCCATCTAACGGCCAAGATTTGGTCGCGAGGTCTTGTAAGTTTTTTCGTGGGCTACCAATTACAAAGCCCAAGGTATATACCATATGTTTTAATGGCATATAATATTAAATATTAAAGCGACCTCGACTTATCTCATACAAAGAGCACGTGCATTTAAAAAGATTGGCAAATGAAATTTAAGTCACAAACCATGTGAAGGATGGTATAAACAAAGTCGTGAAGGGGTAAAGGAGGCACATGCTCATGGTAGGTGAGTTATAAAAGGTAAAATGCATAGGTATGCATCCAACTTAGTCATGGTGGGGCCTCCTCTTTAGGAGTGTATTAAAATGGTTTTGGTAAAATATTTTATGCCTTTAGTGAAACATTCAAGTCAATCATGTAAAGTGATTTTTATATTATAAAGTTTGGAATGGGTATTTAGCATTAAGGGGTAAAGGAGGCGCATGCTCATGGAAGGTGAGTTATAAAAGGTAAAATGCATAGGTATGCATCCAACTTAGTCATGGTGGGGATCCTCTTTAGGAGTGTATTAAAATGGTTTTGGTAAAATATTTTATGCATTCAAACATTGAATTCAACCATGTAAAGTGATTTTTATATTATAAAGTTTGGAATAGGTATTTAGCATTAAAGTCTAAAGTGGTCCTTTTGTTAACTAAAAAGTGCAATGGAGTTTTATGAAAGACCAAAAAAGTTGTTGAAGTTTTATGAAAGACCAAAAAAGTTGTTGAGTTCTATTCCTTACCACTACAAGAGTTGCTATAACCATATTGTGAAAGCTAAATAAGGGTTTATTGTATAATCAGGACCAAGGTTGTTTTCATGGGTGAATAACAATTTCAAGTTATGCTAGTTTTCTCTTTCATTTTTTTTCTCACATGGTGTTGAATAAATAAATGGATCTATGCTTTTCTTGCTTATTTGATTTTTTATCTAATGAATATGTGTTAAGAAAGTAGTTTCAACCTTCTTCTTAGCATATATTTGATCTTTTTCTTTGAGTAATTTGTCAAGTAGAACTACATCATGATGCCCATGTTTTAGAAGATCATTCCTATGGTTGAAACTTACTAAAATCCCTTATTGTTTGTCTTCTTGGCCATCCCCAAAAAACCATAACTCAACACCCCTTTTATTTTTGGTTTTGAAAAAGATACCAGAGATTAACTCCATGCACCACTAGTCTCTATTATAAATTATTTGAGCTTCAGAGATAAATAGGTCATTCTTAGGTAACATACCAAAAATGTTGCCTTATAAACTATTGTGCATACCACCCTAGTTCGAGGACTAGCTCGAACACCTAGAGTGGTGCAAGAAGGTGCATCCTACACACTATGCCTTGGAATTTGCCCCCTTAGTGGAAAGGGGACAACATAGGGGAATACATAGGAAATAATCTTATTAAAAGGGAGTCCAATCCCGAGGAATGGATCATCATATAATTTTTCATCTATCTTAGAAATTTCTAGGTGGAACAATTGGAGGAATTGGGTTGCAAGGACCATTTTAGCGTCAGGTCCCAGTTTGGAGATTTTGGGTTTGAAACCTTCCAGATCTATTTGAGGAATCAAATGACATTTTTTGGGTCAAAAAATTGCAAGATTAGATCCCAACCCTTTGAATATATTCTACAAATCGAGACCTTTCCAATGGTGAAAAAATCACCTCAATCAGAGCTCGTATGCGAAAGTTATGTCTCCCACAAGTTGACCTACCTTGTTGACCACTATGGTATGAGTGGATGCCACGTCAACCCCCATTATTCACACATGTGGGCCTAGCCATGTGTGTAATTTAAAAAGCATTCTAGAAGTTCCAAAACCTTATCACTAATTAAGGGTAGATGATGCAAAAACCCTAACCCAATACATCTATCAACATACGTTAAATACCAGGCCATTGGGAAGAGAGGGGGTTCCATTATTTGGTATTGTACTTGTTCCATAATTGAGAAGAGCATATAGAAGTGGTATTTTGAGAGAATAAAAGAGGAAGTAGGATATTTTGTAACAACCATTAAGGCCACAATGTTAAAGGCAACTCCATAGTAAGTGCCCCTTTCTTTGTACTTGCTATTCATAACTAAAGACAATAGAGTAGAGCATAGGCCTCACCTTCTAGCATGGGTTTTCTCCCATGTTGGGTTTCCCATGATATATATTGTGTTCATTTGTGTGGATGGTGTGTATATTTTCTTGTTCTTTCATTTTCATATTTAGTTATTTTCGTAAATCTAAGAAATTAGCTAGTAACAACTAAACTGAGATCTAAGGAAATAAATTGAATAATCTAATATTTCAGAATAGTATAAGGCTTGTTGTGACAAACTATTCTAGAGGAATATCCACAACATTTTATAGATTAATCCCAATATATGACATAACATTTGATTTCTAGTAAGAGAGGAAGCAAAGTGTTGGCCAAATTTGTGTACAATATTCTTGAGTTCATTGATTTGTTTATCTAAGTGTGCCCTACCATAGACATAGGTCTATATTTATTCCTTAAGGGACTATTAACAAGTGTATTATTTTCTAATACTTAAGGATTTCTTTAAAAGGAAATTCCACAAGGGAAAGAGCTTACCCTAAAAACATGGATTCCAAATCTATCATCACAAGGTCCAATTCTAGAGGAAATTTGGTGGCTCCATTACTATACCCAAAGACGATTTGGTGAAAGAAAAAGACTTTCAGGTTGATCTTTAGGTAGGAAACCTAATGTAATCATTCCACTCTCCACTCCCATATCTGGTTTTGATGATATTCCTACTACAAGTTTCCACATGTTGAACTTATGCTTATACTGAAAGGTGGGGCGGGGGGGGGGGAGTGAATCAAATATTTATCCATTCATCAATCATTCATTAACTTTAAAACAATAAATGCATGTAAACTCAAATCATGGTACATTGAGTTTAAATTGGAAACCATTGCGGGAGAAAACCACAAAAAATTATCTTTATAAATGTTTGTAGGCACCAACCTATTGTTACAAAGCTTGTAGGCACCAACCTTTTGTTACAAATCTTGTAGGAACCAACCTACTGGAGACACCAATCTCCTCAGTTGATTCAAATCATGGTAGGCACCAATATACTCTTATAGATCTTCATAGATACAAATCTACCGAAGACATCAATCCCCACCGCTAAGCACCAACTTAGCAAGACACACCAATCTATTCAGATCTTCGTAAACACCAATCTACTAGAGACACCAATCCCCACTGCTAAGCACAAAGTTAGAAAGAGACACCAATATCTTTTATATCTTCGTAGACACCAATCTACTGGAGAAACCAATATCCCCAACTGAGCACCAACTTAGTAAGACATGTATAGGCACCAACCTAAGATATTTATACACAAAGTACTTCTAAATTCACATGCATGCTTCATACTTCATGTATTTCATAACATCATCATACCCTTAAATTTCATGCTCCAACACATGTCTTTGCTTCATACCCTAGACATAGATTCAAACCCTAGCCAAATTTATCCTTTATGCCCTAAGGAACCTCATAACATAATTCCCAGAATATAATCTTAGAATTCAACATCACAAACTCAAAATTGCTCACTTTTCAGCATCATAGACCTTAGTCCTTCATAGTGCACCATCAAAACTCCAAGAAAATTCCTCTTGCACACCTTTAGACCCCAAGAATACTCTCCAACTTCTCTTGTGCACCTCAAATCTCTTATTCACACCTCATTCTTGATATTCCTTCTTGGATTCTCTTCTAATGTGCACATCTATCCTATATTTAGAGTATTTCTATGATCACTTTTAGGGCCGACCTATAAAGACTAGCTGGGCCAATCTGAACTTTCTAGTTGGGTTGTCTGACAAAAAAAATCATATCTCCTCATTCCTAAGTACTTTGAGGGAGTTCCATATACCATTGGAAAGGTATCAGAATAATATTTCCAATCATATAGCCTATGCTCCAATTTGAGCTATTTATTTAGAGTAAAAAGGCATTCAAATATAGGGTATCCAAACTGAGCATAAAAAATCTAAAAACAATATTTCAACAATCTCCATCTTGTAATTTTTATCTTGGATATGAGTAGTCTCCCCCTATATTTGACATCAATGAAAATATTATATTATAAACATATAGTATCCCCGTAGCTTTGACATCAATGAAAACAATATTTCCAACAATCTTCCCCTTTGTCATTGATGGAAACCCTTAGTCAATTATGATACTCCCCACTCTACAACTTTCCTTGTGTCTACAATTATTCCTCTTTCTGTAGCTTCTTCCCCTTTGACATTAATGACAAATAGTTTCTCTCCCTGATCTTGTGCTTCCCTTTACTGAAAATATGAGAGGGATATCACTCCTATACAACATTTTTCTCCTTTGACTTCATCAAGAACATATACATTTCTAGGGGTTATGTTTGCATTTTCCACTAATATTAATGAACCTGCTTTCCTTATCTCACATCCTTTGGAATGAAATGATAGGTTGTAACCTTGATCACACATTTTAATGAAACTTAGAATATTGTGTTTTAACCCTTCAACATACAAGAAATTCTATGTTTTATTCTTTCCATTATCAATACTAACGATACATTTTCCAACTATCCTTGCAGAAGCATTATCCCCAAATGTAATACTGCCTCCTTTTTCTTCCTTTATGGTGAGGAATTTCTTCTGATCTCATGTCATGTGTTTTGAATATCCATTGTCAATGTACCATTGGCTTCTTTTGTCTTGAACATACATTGTAAGTCCACATTCTTCCTTCTTTGGTTCTTCTTGCTTCCTTTTCCACACCTTTGTGTATTCTTCTCTATGCTTTGTAAGAACATGTTCTTCCCTATTTTGTTTAGGAGACTTTATTATGCTATGATCTAGATTTAGGAGCGAAATGAATTGATTAACAGACGGAATACAATAAACACAGAGATATGAAGAACAACATAGATATCCAATGAACAATATCTTCTATTGAATAAATGAAATACGGTGAAACTGTAAAACTGCAGAACTAAAACACTTGCTTTAATCTTGGTAGCTATCTCTGAGAAGAGATGTGGCTACTACGTGCATTCGTCTAAGAAGAATGATTAAAATGAGGCTCTAGAGGCCTTTTTGATATTACTCATGAAAGCCAAAACCCTAGATATATAAAACCTAACCCTAGGAGATGAAATGCCAAAAGTTATGTGGGCCCCTATGCGTAAGTTGGTACCTCAACTTCGTGGGGTCATAAATTTTGCATATGACCTCTTTTTTAGGTATGTGATGGTCCGTTGGAAATGCATTTTAGAGAAATACACATTGCGCCATCAAAATCCGACTCCATCTACAGTTTCACTATGGCGAGCCAAAACAACACTATTAAGGGCCCCAAAACGGCCCTGGAAGTACAACAAGATGTGATGACATGAAAACATAATAAATAAGCCAGTTGGATTAGGTGGGAGGCCACCAATATCCACCTGGAAGATGTGTAGGACTTCAGAAAACCCCAAAAGTGTAGAATCCACCATTACAAATAAGTACAGAAGAATGTGTTAAATAAAACTGTCAAGAGGAACGAGTTGGAATAGGTGAGTGCCCACCAATCTCCATCTGGATTAGTATTCCCTGCTTAGGAACCAATGGTATCCATTGCGTTGAGTTCCCCCATCAGGTGAGGAAACTTCTTCTTAATTTGGCCCCGGGTGAGCCACTTTCCTTGGTGTAGTATCTTCCCTACCTTGACAACCCGATAAAGTTGGATCCTCTGCTGGAGAGTGCCCTTGACCTATGTGTCCACTATATGATAAGTGGATTCTTGTTCCATGGATTCAGGGTTAATCTTTGTCGATGTCAGTTGTTCTGCGATCTATGAGGTGTCCAATAATGAAAGAAAATATGGTCGAAGGAGGTCCACATTGAACACTTGTTACAAGCCAAGGAAGGGTGGACTATTGAGCTCAAAAACATTTCTACCCATAGCCTTGGTAATAGTGTAAGGCCCATATCAAAGTAGGTAGAGCTTCTGATGGGGCCCTATGAGACACTCCTTCTGCAAATGTAACCAGACTTTGTCTCCAACCTGAAACTGGTGTGGTACCTTGTGTTGATCATGGCGCTACTTGTACTTAGCATTGGATTTCTGCAAAATCTCATGGACCTATTGGTGGATGTGTTGAACCCACTCAAAAAATTTGGTGGCTTTGTCGGTCTTAGAGTAAACATGGGAAGAGTCTATATGTGTGGTGGCAAGAGGTAGTGCAACATCAATGAGACCCAAGGGCTGGAATCCCAACCCCACTTGAAATGGACTATGGTCGCTGGAGCTATGGACATCCTTGTTATAGCTGTGTTGAACATAGGGGAGACTCTCATCCCATGTATGTGGATGCTTAAAGTTGTACATGCGAAGGATGTGGACAATCATTCGATTGATGACCTCTATTTGGGCATCTATTTGGGTGTGGAAAGAAGTGGACTTAGTGAGCTTGGAGTCCAACAATGACCAGAGATTCGACCAAAATGTGTCGAGGGACCTATTGTCCTGGTCGGAGATGATGGTCCGTGGTATCCAAAAATGGACCCACACTCGTTCAAAGACGATATTGGCAGTATCTGCTACTGTGATATTATTCTTGTAGGATGTGAGGATGACTATCCTCAAAAAACCGATCAATGACCACAAATACACAATCATTTCCTTTCTTGGTGGAAGGAAGGCCAGACATGTAATCCATTGATATGGATTCCCATGGCTTCTCGGGAGTAGTAAGAGGGGTGTATAAGCCTTGCTTCTTGATGGTTGGCTTGCAAATGGAACAAGCAATGTAAGATATGATATACTTGTTGATGTCCTGTTGAAGTTTTGGCCAATAAAAATGTTTATGAAGAACGACCACAATTTTCTCCACGCTAAAATGTCCTGCCATCCGACTGTAGTGGGATTCCCAAATCATCTTTTCATGCTCACTTGTAGGAACAAAAATATGGCCTAGATGGCATAATAGTCCGTCCTGAATGTGAAAATCGATGACAATTGTGCATGTACCCAAGAGCTGATAGGTGGTGGCGAAGTCCGGATCTTGCTGATAAAGTTGGGGCCACTCAAATGCCTCATGTCCACATGAATGGAGCTTAGTGGTGAGTGCAGCCACGAGAGATTGACTGAGGTAGTTAGAGACATGATTTGAGATTCCTGTGTTAAACTTGATGTTGAGATGGAACTGCTACAGGTAGGTGGACCACTTCTTATGGCGTTCGTTCTGCAATTTCTCTTGTGTCTGTATGAACTGTAGAGGCTTGTGATCAGTGTGGATGATCGTCTCCTTTCCCATAATGTAATGTTTCCATTGACAACAGGATTGAACAATGGAATACATTTCCTTGTCATAGGTGGGGTATTTCCAGACAGTATCTAAGAGTGTCTCACTATGGTATTCCACCTGATGACTATGTTGTGTGAGAATTGCACCTATAGTATAGTAAGATGCATCAATCTCAATCTTGAAATATTGTTACAGATCGGGAAAGGAGAGTACTGGAGCTGAGTACAAGTGATGCTTCAAATCATCAGATGCTTTTTTTTGTTCCTTACCCCACATGAAATTTTCCCTGCCACCACCCTTGGTCACCTAGCTAATGGCTGATGCAATATGGGAGAATCCCAACATGAACTGTTAATAGAAGTTGGCCAGTCCCAAGAAGCTTCGAAGCTCATTTAGTGTGGTTGTGGCTGGCCAGTTACAAATGAATTGGATCTTATATGGATCAACATGTACCCCATGCTCATCAACAATGTAGCCCAAGTATCATACCCTATTCATGCCAAATGACCATTTTTGCAAGTTGGCATATAGCTTGTGCTCCCGCAGAGTGCTCAAAATCTGTTGAATATGTTGCATGTGCTTTTCCCAAGTTCTAGTAAAGATGAGGATGTCATCCAAATATACCAACAAAAAAGAGTTGGTGAAGGCTCTTAATACATCATCCATGAACCTCATGAAAGTGGCTGGTGCATTTGTTAATCCAAAGGGCATGACCAACCATTCAAAGAGACCTTCTTTAGTTTTGAAGTCTGTTTTCCATACATTAGTTGGTTCGATGGGAACCTAGTGGTAGCCAGACTTTAGGTCAATCTCGCTGAAGAAAATTTCCCCCTTGAGTTGGTCAAGAAGGTCACCAATCCTGAGAATTCGGTACCGGTTCATGACTGTGATTTTGTTTAAGGCTTTTTAATCAATGCAGAGTTGCCATGGCCCATATTTCTTCTGCACTAGTACAATTGGGATTTTGCAAGGGGAGGAACTAGGTTTGATGTGCCCATTTTGAATAAGATCTTGGATTTGATGCCTAATTTCATCATTTTCCATTAGCAAGTGAGGATATACTGGTCCATTAGGAAGAGGTGCACCAGGGGTCAGATCAATTGGATGCTTGACTTGGAAGTGTGTCGATACCCTGGTGGGTGAGGAGAATATGTCTCTGTACTCTTCCACGATCCCATCCACTTTCTTCTACTGCAAACAAAGGCTCTTTGTAGAGGCCACGGATTTGGTAATGACCTTCTGCTGACTGTGATCATGGATCACAAAGAAAAATAACTTCCTAGTCTGTGAAATGACCTTACTGTATTTCTTAGTAGAGATTAAATAAATAACGACATGTGTTGCTACCTTTGGTATCCTGTACAATTGTCTACCCAAAGTAATAATAACATTGCAGGGTCTAGAATCATACACAATAGGATGCTTCCACAAATATGGTTGTCCTAAAAGAACATCATAAACTTCAAGGGGAGAAATATCACACAATACCTCATATTTGAAAGGCTTGATGTCGTAGGGCAGACGACACTATCGGATGACACAAATATCTTTTACTTGGCGATGCCATCTGATGGTGTAGGGATGTGGGTATGGTGTCATCGGCAGGTCCATCCACTTGACAACCTTTTCTGAAATCAGGTTCTTCTGACTGCCGCTATCGACAATGAAATGAAGCAGAGCCCCCTTTACCCACATCTATGAGTGAAAGAGGTGTTCCCCTTCCTCTAGTTCTTCTGGTTCGCTTGGCTAGACTTTGGTGGTAGAAAAAGTGGCATTGGGTTCAACATTGATAATCCGCTTCCCTCCTTCAAGATTGGATTCAGAATCAGAATCGACCTCTCACTCGGAAGCCTTCATCTCAGCCATGAGTGACTTCTTGGAGCGACTTTCTTCAGTGTTGTGTCAAGGGAATTTATGGTACTCACACCATTTTCCCTTGTCCTTCATCTTCTCATTTCCCTTCTTGTGTTGCGGTTTGGGCTGGTTATCCTGACAGTGGCCATCTTTGCAATGTCCCTTGTTGTGTGGGTTGGGGCTGCCTTTTCTCTGCCTCGACTGTGAGGAGATTGCAGATCCAAACTCTCACCTCTTCTTCTTAAATTTATTCTCAATCTTAACAACGTATCTATAAGCCGTACCCAATGAGGCGATGCCCAGAAACTCCATTTTTGTTTGAATGTATCTATGCAAACAACCACGATATTTGAGCACCAGATGTCGCTTAGAGTCTTTGATATGTAATTTGGTGCGTATGGTATGGAAAACATTAGTGAAATGTGGGACTGTCTGGTCCCTTTCTTGATGCAGGATGGTTCATTTGGTGTACTAGTCCTTGTAGCTTCCAATAGGGTAGTACTATTCTTTAATGACATCCCGGAAGCAATCCCATGTAGGGGAAACAACAAATATTTTAGATTCCTCTGTGGCCCTTTTCTCAGAGTAAGTGTCCCACCAGTCCTTAACATGGGAGATGACCTAGAGGAGTGAAAAAGTAATCTTTTCCCTATTAGAAAAATTGTGGACCAAAAATTACCCTTCAAGTAGATTCAACCATTTATCTATAGCATCCGCATCTATCAGTCCTTCAAATAATGGAATATTAAAATTTACCTATACCTTGAAGGGGGTTGTATGGCTTCTCGATGAAGATGCTTCTCTTGTGGGAAACCACCAAAGGATCTGCGCAATGTTGTCCATCATTTCATTCCTTTGTTGCGCAAGGGATTACTTGAGCAACATTTTAAAAGGATCTCCTACTCCATCATCTTTCTTTTTGTCTCCCATGGGTTGTTGTCGAGCTCGACATGATCGATATTGCAATGGATTGATTGGTTCGAGTCCCAACTTCTTGTACCCAGATCTTGTCGCGGACATGCACGAAGAAAAATAAATGAAGAGCATAATTCTTTAATACCATTGATCCATATTTAGGAGTGGAACAAACTGATTAACAAAATGAATATAATAAACATAGAGATATGAAGAGCAACACAGATATCTAGTGAACAATATCTTCTATTGAATAAATGAAATAGGATGAAACTGTAAAACTGCAGAACTGAAATACTTGCTCGAATGGTGGTAGCTATCTCTAAGAAGAGATGTGGTTGCTACATGCATCCATTTGAGCAGAATGATTGCAATGAGGCTCCATAGGAATTTTTGATATTACTCATGAATTCCAAAACCCTAGACATCCAAAAACCTAACCCTAGGAGATGAAACGCAAAAAGTTATGTGGGCTCCTATGGGTAAGTTGGTACCTTGTTACCCATGATTTTGGTCATCATGATGATGTATTGATATTGGTGTATTCAGGCTCCTCATAAGAACTTTCTCCTGAGAAAAGTTATGTTCATCTCTTCCCAGAAAACTCATTTTTGAAGAGAGTTCGCAGGCTGCTAGTATCCCAGGGTGCGAGAATGACCCATTCTCGCAGGCTTCCTTAAGTTGGGATGCGAACTTCTTTCACTGTGTAACATAGCTAGGGTGCGAACCTTCTCTAAAGCATGGAAAAAGATGAATTCTCGATGTTTCTAGAAGGGAATCTTCTAAAAGAATGGGTTGGAATTCGAATGGTTATCCTTGTACTGGATTCCCTGATAGTGTGGGATCATTCTTATCTAAGTAACCATCTCATTCTCTCCTATATATTGATGGAATTCTCATCGAAAAGGTTAAGCAAGATTCATTGGAGAATTGGTAAAAGAATTGTGTGAAGGACTTAGCTTGAACAGGAGCTTGGAGACTCTAGCAAGTCTATCAAGAGGATTTGATCTTCTTCATACAAGGATTGAGCAAGTGTGTGTGTTG
>ML802934.1:52084-73363 GCA_009831015.1 Picea engelmannii
AGATTAGGGTGATGGCAAACATGTAGGGGAAAAGTAAATGTATTACATAAAATGAATAAAGAGGAATTATGGGGAGGGATGGCGATTTAGTAATGTGAACTGGACAAGTAAAAGGGAGATGGATACTGGAAGATCAAGGCGATCGAGGATAGTTTAATTAAGTAGACAAGGATAATGAGAGGATACTGGTCTGAGTTTTTGTTTTCTTTTTTTTTTTGAATTTTCATTTGTTAAGGCCACACTAAATTCCCCCCCCCTTTTTTTTCTAGAAAAGTCTTAGGCTTAGGGTTTAGATTCTGAGCTAGGCGACGATTGGTTAAGGGAATTGCTTACGGTTTTATTCAGGTGATGAAGACTTAGGGCTAATTAGGCTGACTCCTTCAACCACATTATGGCGACGTGCCCTTCAGGTCGCACCACGTGCGCCAAGGGTGCCACTCGCCTCTTGAATTTCTTTTGGACGACGTGCCCTTCAGGATGCACCACGTGCTCCAAGGGTGCCACTTGCCAACTGAGTTTCTTTGTGCGACGTGCCCTTCAGGATGCACCACGTGCTCCAAGGGTGCCACTTGCCAACTGGACTGATTGGTAGACCTCTATAACCCCTGGAGTCAACACTCCGCTAGGTGAACTTGTAGGAGACTAAGGGTTCTAAGGAATAAGGCCCTCGCCTTATTGCGCGCCCCTTAGAATCATCGTGAGCGACTGTCGCAGTCTTCCCTCACGACATCGTGGATCCTCTCGAACTAGGTAATCGTTAACCTACAGTTCGATCCACGGCGGGAGTGCTAGTAGGCGGTGGAAGGGTTGATGTCCACCCCTCTCCCTCAACCTCTCTGCAAATCGTGTGTGGCCCCTTTACTCCATATGTGAGTCTGGTCGGCAAGCTATCGTCAGCCTGCATCACCAATAATCATGTCAGAAATGTCAACATCAAACCATCAAATCAAATAAAACATCATAATAAACATATCAACCCAAAAACACACTCCCTGACTCAGTCCGGAGTCCAAGGGGGTTCTACCGATGCCTCTGCATCCTCAAGGTCAAAAACCCTGCACACTCAATAAAACTGAGTCAATAGCACCCGTCCACATAAAATAGTAACACATCATGTCATCTGTCAGTCACATCATAATCAAATATAAAAGGTCTAACATAAAAAAGGGTCCAGATCACTTGCGAGCAAGTGTCCTCAAATAATAAGTGTTCTCAGTGCGCCAGAGCGGGATGTTACATATGCTTCCTCTTTATCACTGATGTGCTCCTCTATTACTTCACCCTCAACCTGCATATGAAAACTCTGTTTCAAAATTGTGTTGCAAAACTGTATTGCAAAACTGTGTTGCACAAACTATATTGAGGAGAGGGTTCGACCTCTTCTTATATAGGCTGAAGAGAGGAAGAGGAGAAGCTCGAAATAGTAACCAGATTGCATGCATTACTCATAACTCAACTTCATACTTTAGTTCGAACTTAGAACTAGACTTGAGATTGGTTACAACTCAACATTACACTTTAGTTCGAACTTTAGAACTATACTTGAGATTGGTTACAACTCAACATTACACTTTAGTTCGAACTTAGAACTAGACTTGAGACCGACATGCTTTAGTTCGAACTTAGAACTAGACTTAAGACTTTAGTTTCAACTCAACATTACACTTTAGTTCTAATATAGAACTAGACTCAAGACTTTAGTTGCAACTCAACATTACACTTTAGTTCTAGACTCAAGACTTTATTTGCAACTCAACATTACTAAAAATAGAACTAGACTCAAGACTTTAGTTGCAACTCAACATTACACTTTAGTTCTAACATAGAACTAGACTCAAGACTTTAGTTACAACTCTTGACAAGGCAATTCAAAATTCTCTTCATGGTGGATAATGTTTACACGTGCCAATGCACTAGATCAATACAATTACATCATTTGCAATATTAGGAATATCGTTTGTTTCTATCTCATAGGAAGTTTACATTCAACCTAAATTTTTCTAGATACCTTGAGTTTTTCTCATGGCTCACAAGGTTTGACTAGGCTCACAGAGGTTGTATGTTCCCCCTGACTTTTTCACTAGTCTGTCTATGCTCACAGAGGTTGTACGTTCCCCCTGAATTTTTCACTAGATTGTCTATGCTCACATAGGTTGTACGTTCCCCCTGACTTTTGCATTAGACTCACATAACATCTCGTTCGTCCTAAATTTTGGTTTGACTCACTGAGGTTGTCCGTTCCCCCTGGCTTTTTTCAATACCTCACAAGACTGGTTGATTTTCCAAATCTCCCTGGCTAACCTCAGGGTGGCCCATATGGCCTCTAATTGGAGAATGATTGTTGATGCTGCCAAATTTTACATTCCCTCTCAGCAAGGGAGTCATTCTCAGCCACACCAAGCTTTCCTATCAGCTACACAAACTATCTCAAGGTCAGAGGCTTGGTCAGGATATCAACTACCTGCTCGCTCGTGGCTATGTACTGTAACTTTACAGTTTTTCTCTGGACCAAGTCTCGGATGTAGTGGGTTCTTTGTCAATATGTTTTGACCTGTCATTAAATACCAGGTTCTTTGTCAATTTTATGCAACTTTGATTATCACAGTGAACCATCGTCATCTCGAGCTTGTCACCAAACAACCTAGAAACCAATTTTCTGAGCCATAATTCTTCCTTGATAGCATCATTTCCTGCAATGTACTTAGCCTCTGCTGTACTCTGTGCAATGAATCCCTGGTTTTGGCTTGACCAAGAGATCATAGTGGATCCTAAATTGAAGCAATATCTGAAAGTACTCTTTCGATCCACTGGGCTTCCTGCCCAGTCAGCATCTGCATACCCATGCAGAAATAAACCACCACTGGATGTATATCTCAGACCATAAGTAATGGTCCCTCTGAGATATCTCAAGATGTGTTTTTCTACCACCTAGTGTCTCTGTCTCGGTTCATTCATGAATTGATTCATTGCAATCACTGCATAGCATATATTTGGCCTAGTGTGGATCATGTACATCAATTATCCAATCAACTGCCTATACATGGTGGGATCCACCAAATATGAACCTGTATCATAATCATGTAGCTTCTTCAGGTTGGTAACCATCAGAGTATACATGGATTTGCAATCCATCATACCAAACCTCTTTAGTACATCCACTGTGTATTTTCCTTGTGCCAGAAATATCTCACCCTGTCTTTGCCACAATTCCAATCCTAGGAAGTAATGCATCAAGCCTAAGTCTTTCATCTCGAATTCTGAGGTTAGCTTTCTCTTACACCAGGCTATTAGCCCTTCATTTACTATTAGAAAGAGATCATCAACATATAGGATTAGTATAATAGGTTGGTTACCTCTTACCTTGAAGTATAGATTTGCATCAACGTCACTTTTCTGAAAGCCCATGCTTTTAAGAAAGCCATCAATACTGTCATACCAAACTCTGGGAGCCTGCTTAAGACCATACAAGGCCTTCCTTAGCTTGCATACATGAGTGCCTTTGTTATGTAGTATAAAACCATCTGGTTGTTCCACAAAGACCTCATGTTCAATCTTTCCATTCAAGAATGTTGTTTTTACATCCATCTGATGTAGTTTCCAACCAAGTACGGAAGCTAAAGAAATAATAGCTCGAATGGAGGTATACCTGGCTACAGGAGCAAAAGTCTATTCGTAGTCGATTCCTTCTTTTTGAGTGAAGCCTCTAGCTACAAATATTTCTTTGAACTTTTCCACACTTCCATCAGTTGCATGTTTGATCTTATAGATCCATTTGGAAGAAACCACTAATTTGTCTTTTGGCCTTGGCACAATGTCCCAAACATTGTTCTTTATAATAGACCTATATTCCTCAAGCACGGCATCCTTCCATAATTTTAATTTATCTGCTTCTTCAAATGAAGAAGGTTAGACATCACTAATGCTGCTCATCAGTGCAACATAGCCTCCAAACCTATGAGGCCTCTTCCTGTCCTTGAAAGTTCCTTTGGGAGAAGCTATCCTTTCTGCTTCCCACACTATTTATTTAAGCCACCCTATCTTCCTTTTGGCTGGAGTTTCTTCAAGATTTCTTTCTAACACTTCAACGGGTTCTAGGGGCTCATTACTTGTCCCTTCACGAGGTTCCTCCCTCTGATCATCTAACTCTTCATTTTCAGAAGAGGGTGAAGTTGGCTGAACTGCTTCTGAATCCTGCTGAAGCTCTCTGGATTTCTTAAATGCATCTTCCTCACGGAAAGTCACATCTCTGCTTACCTCTATTTTCCTCCGACTTGTTACATAAATCCTATAAGCTTTGGAGTTCTCACTCTACCCCACAAAACCCCCTTTCTTTCCCGAGGGTTCCATCTTTGTCCTCTTTTCCTTAGGGACATGAATATAAACAGGACATCCAAATATCCTTAGATGATCTACTTAAGGTTTGATCCCTGAGAAGACTTCTTCAAGAGTCTTGTCCTTCAAAATAGCACGTGGACCCCTGTTCTGTTAAGAACCAAATATCAATATAGCATAGAAAAACCTCAGAATAAGTACTCAACACCTTGAAAAAGAGACAATTTCAGATAATAAGCCTCTTCGAGGGGGAAACCTCCTTTTACCCCGCATAACTGTTCAATTACAATATGATTCCAAATGAAAATGTCTCCTTGGTATATATAGGAGACTAGGAGGTATAATTACAACTAATGGAATAAAGACAACATAAATAAAATAATATTACTAATGTAAAATGCCCCAATTAAGGGGTAATGAGCCAATATTTGGGCTTAACATTCCCCTCCCCTTGAGAGAAGTGTTGTACGCAATGCTTGAGTAACTCTGGATGCTTCTGTATAAAACACTCATCTTCCCAAGTGGAATCTTCAGCCGATAATTTCCTCCATTTAATGAGATACTCTGAAATGGATCTATTCCTTAGCTTGCGAATTCTTGTGTCAGTGATGGCTTCAGGCTCCAATATGATTTTTCCTTCCTCGTCAAGTTCTGGAAATATAATTTGAATTAGGATCTTGTTGCCTATAACCTTATTTAACCATGAAACATGGAAAACTGGGTGTACTCGTGAAGATGTAGGCAACTCCAATTTGTATGTCATAGTACCAATCTTTTGCAACACCTTATAAGGGCCATAGTACTTTGGTGATAATTTATTATCCTTCTTGGCTTGCTTGAGGGACATTTGTTTGTATGGTTGTAGTCTTAAAAACACCCAATCCCCTACTTTAAAACTTCTTTCACTACGATGTTGATCTGCTTGTTGTTTCATGCGATTCTGTGCCATGGTCAGGTTGTCCTTTAAGATTTGGAGAAATTGTTGTTGATTCTCAGTGTGATCTTCCACTGCTTGAACCTTAGATTTTTATTTTAGAGAAGAAGTGATTGAAGGAGGGTGGTATCCATAGAGTGCCATAAATGGTGTCATTTTTGGTGCAGTATGAAAGGAAGTGTTATACCACCATTCTACCAAGGGTAACCATTTGAACCATTGTGTTTGTTTATCAGAGACAAAGAAACAAAGGTAGCCTTCCAAACATTTTATCACTATCTCGGTTTTTCCATTAGATTGAGGATGATAGGATGAGCTATGAGCTAATTGGGTACCAAAACAAGAAAACAATTCTATCCAAAAATGTTCAGTGAAGATGGGATCTAACGCAGCCGCACCCTCAGGCACGTCCGCTCACAGGATCTTCTCCTTCTATACGGCTCGAATAAATCAAGTGTCCTTCTATTTCCCTATTGGGAAATCTGCACTCACAGTTCTCCAAAAGATTTCCCTTAGCGATCGGGAAATCGGACTTCGCAGTTTCGCGAGTCTTATGGTCGCGTGGTTTTGGATTCTCAAAACCCCGATCCTCGATGCAAGTCAACGTTGACTTCCTCCTTTTATTTGTTGGGATTTTCTTTATCAGGATCTCGGCACTCGGGGTGTCGAGCAACTTGTCTTACCGACTCCCGATACCCGATACACCGAAATTCTGACGCACACGTGTGAGTTGACTTTTCCACTTCCCGTCACTTCTATCGGGATTTCAGGGTTCGCGGGATCGCGAATCCTGATGTTAAATGTTTTGGGAATTTTCTTTCCCCGAACTCCGATGCACGTGCCACCTGTCCTCCACTCTGACTCTTGTGGTCCCACACAACTCTCCCATCGAAATATCGTGTCTTGCAATTTCAACCTGTCAGAGTAACCTGTCCTCAAGACCTCCGATATGCCAAACTATGACTTCGTCAGACTTTCTGACATGCGTCCCCACTGATGGACGGTTTTGATCTGTCAGGATATCACAGATCACGATATCGAAATTCCTACTGTAATAATTTGGGGCTTCACCTCACGAAAACCGGATACATGATACACGTGTAGATCCAATGGTCCCTGTGGCTCAGATCAACGCTTTGCCCCTCCCAAGCTTCTAATTTCTTCCACACTTGTGCTGTAACTTCTCGGTACCTATGTGAGATCCAACGGCTCATGGTGATTCACGAAATCTCCTCGGAGAATTCCAACCGTCCGTTCCTTTCTGATGAATTTTGCGAAATGAATCAAGTACTTCCTCCAAAAAGACTTGTTCACCTGCACGCAGACTTACGACGCTTCTTTTCCAATCCTTCAAGGAAAAATTCCCCTGCGCTATCCTTCGACAAACTCAAAGGTCTATCTTTTCTGATCTTTTCCCACAACTTTAAGTCTTCTCAGAAAACACCCCTTGCACGCACGCCTTGCGGAAAACCTTCAACCTCGACTAAGGGTTGAAGTTCCTCGACTCTGCGCATGCCTGCAGCAGTAGTCTTTCAATACTCTTGCTCAGAATCGCAACTCTGAGACCTAGCTTATCCTGCACACTCCTTGCACGGCTCCTGTAACCCACTTTAACTCTTGGGTGATGAGAACAAAAGTTAACTATTTGAGCCTTATGTCAACGCACTCCTTGCGGACGACTTCAACTGCACTTCTTGCTGGAATCCTTGCTCAAACAGAGAAACAATTGAAACTCATTCTCACTTCCTCTCAGACTTCAATTCAAACATGAAATCATATACATAGCATATAAAAGCAAATGTATAACTGGAAGCAAACATCAACTGAGCATAACATCAATACACAGAGAACAGACACATAACCATGAATTTGAATCAAAGCTTCTTCTATTAATTCAAACAATTGTACATGGGTGTTCTTCCTCATCTCTCTGCATGCTCTTGTTCTTCCTGAATAATATTACAATGCACAATGAGGGTGTCTATATCCCGTTTCCCTCTTGCGCTCTCAAGCTGTCTAATCTACAATTAAATTCTACCAACTTACATTAACTATCTTAAATGCCTGCATCTACCTAAGGACGAGAGCAATCCGCTCAAGGTCCATTTACAATGTACAAGTGCGCCTCATTAAATTATTACATTTAAAGTTTGGCGCATCAATCCAAGGAAATTCAAAATTTGCACTGGCTTCTGTCCAGCTGTCTTCCGCTTTCCACGCTGGCTCGCTTGATGTGGGCGATGCTCCTGCATCATACTCCCTCGCTTGAAAAATTTCATGGGCTCCTGTCCATAAGCTCCTGCATGGTATATCCATGCTTCTGTATCTTCACTTCAGTCTCCCAGCTGGCATCTTCCACTGGATGGCCCTTCCATTTGACCAGATACTAAAATTATTCTTTCCGCCTGGTCTTCTTACCAATTCGCTTATCCAGTATGAGCTCCATTTACGGCTTCTCTGCAACTGGCATCTGCTTTGTCCATTGGATCACTGGCTGCTCACCTCCTGTTCCTGCTTCCTCAGCCTTATATGGGTACAAATCTGCGATATTGAATATCAGAGATATTCCAATTCCATTCTGTAATTCAATCTCGTAAGCATTTGTCCCAAATTTTCTCAAGACCCTACACGGCCTGATTGTCTTCATCTTCAGCTTATTATATGTTCCTCTCGGGAACCTTTCTTTCCTCAAGTGTGCGAGAATCAGGTCACCAAATTTGAACTGAAGTTGTCTCTTTCGCTGATCGACTCTGCGCTTATACTCTTGGCTTGAACTCTGCAGTCGTTGCTTCACCTGACAGTGAAGTTCCTTCATCACCTCAGCGAATTCTTTTGCACTTGAACTCCTAGTCGCCATCTGTTCTGAATCCCTCAGCTCAGAAATTCCTTTCGGCTGTGTACCATATACAATCTGAAATGGACTTTTTCCTGTGCTCCTGTTCACTGAGTCATTATACGCAAACTCTACCTGCGGCAATATATGGTCCCAACTGCTGTGGTGCTCTGTCACCAAGATTCTCAACAAATCTCCCAGACTTCTGTTTACCACTTCCGTCAGTCCATCCGTCCGAGGATGATAAGCTGAACTAAATGCCAAATTAGTTCCCAGCTTCTTCCATAAGGTCCTCCAAAAATTCCCTATGAACTTTGTGTCTCTGTCCGAAACTATGCTTTTCGGTAGGCCGTGAAGTCGAATGACCTCTTTGAAAAACAGATTTACGATGTGAGTCACATCACTGGTTTTCTGACATGGGATAAAATGTGCCATTTTGGAAAATATATCCACTATTACAAAGATAGAGTCAAATCCTCTTTGCGTCCTTGGCAATCCCAATATGAAATCCATGCTAATTTCATCCCATGGCCTCTCTGGTATGGGTAACGGTTGATACAAACCTGCATTCTGTCTTCTCCCTTTCGAATGATGGAAAATTCTGCATCTGTCCACAAATATCTTGACCTCTACTCGCATCCCTAGCCAAAAGTACGATTCGCTCAACTTCGCGAATGTCTTGTCATGACCAAAATTCCCTGCCAATCCTCCGCTATGTTTTTCCTTCAACAAGTTTTCCCTCATTGAGCATTTCGGAATACACAGTTGATTGCCTTTGAACAACAATCCTTCCTAGATCATATACTCAGCCCACTGGCTCCTATCTTTGAGAACTAAATTCTTAGTTTGTTCGTACGCCTCCTTGAAATCCTGATCATTTGCGTACATGTTCCTGAGATCATCAAAACCCAACGTCTTGACTCGGAACTCTTGCAACAGTAAACACTTCCTGCTCAAAGCATCAACCACTTTGCTAGCAGTACCCAAAATATGCTTAATTACAAATGTGAAATTTTGCATATACTCTACCCATTTTACATGTCTTTGATTCAACTTCTCCTGTTGAGTCACAAACTGTAATGCCCGATTATCACTATACAAAACAAATTCCTTTGGGATCAAGTAATGCCTCCACTTCTTCAGTGCCTGTATGATAGAATAAAATTCCTTATCATACGTGGAGTACTTCACCTTCGCCTCATTCAGCTTCTCGCTGAAGTATGCAATCGGCCTGTCATCCTGACTCAAGACCGCTCCTATTCCAAACCCGCTTGCATCACACTTCACCTGAAATGTTTTCCGGAAATTCGGCAACACCAAAACTGGGTGTTCCGTGATCTTCCGTTTCAACAAGTTGAAACTCCTTTCGGCCTCTGATGTCCAGTGAAAAGATTTATGCTACTTCTTCACTATGTCCAGCATTGCTGCGCTAATTCCACTGAAATTCTTAATGAACTTTAGGTAGAAACTAGCCAATCCATGGAAACTTCTCACCTCAAATATGTTTTTCGGTGATGGCCAATTTTTAATCACTTCCACCTTCTCTGGATCCATTCTCAACTTATCTGCAGAAATAACAAATCCCAGATAAATGAGCTCCGTCTTCATGAACGAATATTTCTTCATGTTTATCAGTAGCTTCTCCTGCTGTAGCTTCTGCATCACTATAGCCAAATGCTTTAAGTGTTCGGCCACTGATTTACTGTAAATCAGTATGTCATCCAAATACACGATGACAAATTTCCCAATGAACTCCCTCAAGACTTTGTTCATCAACCTCATGAAGGTACTTGGTGCATTCGTCAAGCCAAACGGCATGACTAGCCATTCATACAATCCCTCGTTTGTTTTGAAGGTTGTCTTCCACTCATCGCCTTCTCTCATGCGAATCTGGTGATATCCGCTTTTCAAATCAATCTTTGAAAAATATTTTTCTCCGCCCAAGCAATCCATCAGATCATCCATCCTCGACAATGGAAATCTGTACCTGATGGTTATTTTTTTGATCGCCCTCGAGTCAATACAGTTCCTCTAGCCTCCGTCTTTCTTCGGACTGAGTACTGTTGGAACAACACATGGACTCAAGCTTTCCCTGACCAAACCTTTGTCTAACAAGTCTTGGACTTGTCTCTTAAACTCTTCATTCTCTTGCGGCGTCAGTCTGTACATAGCTTTGTTTGGAAAACTAGCTCCTGGTATGAGGTCAATATGATGACTCACACTCCTTATCGATGGTAACGAACGAGGTAGTTCGTCCACGACTATATAAGCGAACTCTCCCAGCAGTTCCTGAATCTCCTCTGGTAAATCGTCAACCCTCGTGCTGGTTAAAACAATCCTCGGCTTCCTGACCACAAAGAATTGAGGATCTTCTTTCTTCTTCACCTCTGTAAGAAGTTCCTTCCCACTCATGAGAAGTATAATGTTTCTTACCTCCGGCTTCACCTCCTTATCCTTTATCGAAAGCAACATATGGGTTCTCCCATTCTTCTCCAAGGTATATGTGTTCATTCTCCCATCATGAATCACATTTATGTCATATTGCCATGGTCTACCCAACAATAAATGACAAACATCCATAGGAATGACATCACATAAAATCTTATAATTATATCCACCTATCTTGAATTCAACCAAGCATTGTTTAGTAACAGTTACCTGATGTCCTTTCTGTAACCAAGAAATTCTGTATGGGCTTGGATGATCAATCGTCTCCAGCTCCAGCTTTTCCACCATCTCAGTTCAAACGAGATTATCAGTGCTTCCACTGTCTACAATAACCTTACACACCCTGTCCTTGGTTTTGCAAGCAGTCTGGAATAACCCGCCCCTCTAGACTGAACTCTCCACCTCCTTCTCAGGTGTCAAAAGAGATTTTTGCATCATTAGTGATCTTCCGCCTTCAGCTTCTTCTGCCTCAACATCCCGCCTCTGCGCTTCGATGATGTGAGCTTCTCCAATGTCCTTCTTTTTCTCTAGACACTCGTAAGACTTGTGCCCATTCTTTCCACATGTGAAGCACGTTATTACTCCACCTCTTCCTCTTCCTCTGCCTCTGGTACGAGGAAAAGTATTTCCATCAGCATAATCTCGTCTCTTCTCATTATGCTGTCCTCTCTGCTCAACATATGGCCCTCTTTGTGAGGTTCCACCTCTTTCAACTTTACCCTGAGGTTTATTCCATTCCTCCTTGGGATTCTGGAATTTGTCCTGGGCAACAGATTTTCCTCTGGGCTGACTTCTGCCTCGGCCTCTCTCACCTTGTTTTCGGCTCAGCTTCTCCTCAACTTTCAGAGCCAATTGATAAGAATCTTCCACCGTTCGGATGGTTAGCATGCTTTATTGATCCTGAATGTCATATCTCAGACCATTCAAATATATAGCAACCTTCTCATCATCGCTCTCCCGATGACCTGCCCTGATGTTCAGTCTGTATAATTCCTCAGTGTATTCTTTCACTGACATCAGCTTCTACCTCAGGTTTTGCATTCTCTTGAAAAGAGTAATTTGATAATCTATTGGGATGAACTTTGCCTTCATCTTCGTGATCATCCTGTCCCAGCTCTTGATCTTCTGCTTGCCCTTGCAGCGTCTGTCAGGTTGTAGCTCATCCCACCACAATGCTACATGTCCTTTCAAGCGTGTAACAATATGCTTGACTTTCTTATCCTCTTCGACGTCTTCATAGTCAAATTAGGTGTCGAGAGTTCTAATCCAATCTATAAGATCTTCTGCATCCAGATTCCCTTCATAAACTGGAATGTCCATCTTTGCCTTTGCACCCATCCATGCAATAGCTTTAATTAAGTGTTCATTGGCTGCATCCTCAGCTGCAACTTCCTCTTCTCGTTCAGCCTCAATCTTTCTCTCGGAATCACTCAGATCCCCTGCACTGGTTGTGCGTCTTTGCACTGTCTCCATGTCTTTGAGTCTATCTCATAGATCACGCATTTGTCTTTCCATTTCTGGATTTGCTACCTGCCTGCCTCTTCTTCTCTGCACTTCCCTATCCTATGGATTAGGTGACTGTCTTTCTCTCCTTGGTGGCATGGCAAATTCTCCTCTTCTCTGCTACAGAAAGAAAAGAGAAATCTGTCTTAGCTCTGATACCACACTAATGCAACCACACCCTCAGGCACGTCCGCTCATAGGATCTTCTCCTTCTATACGGCCCGAATAACTCAGATGTCCTTCTATTTCCCTATTGGAAAATCTGCACCCACAGTTCTCCAAAAGATTTCCCTTAGCGATCGGGAAATCGGACTTCGCAGTTTCGCGAGTCTTATGGTCCCGTGGTTTTGGATTATCAAAACCCTGATCCCCGATGCAAGTCAATGCTGACTTCCTCCTTTGCTTTGTCGGGATTTTCTTTAACGGGATCTTGGCACTCGGGGTGTCGAGAAACTCGTCTTACCGACTCTCGATACCCGATACACCGAAATTCTGATGTACACGTGCGAGTTGACTTTTCCACTTCCCGTCACTTCTATCAGGATTTCAGGGTTCGCGGGATCGCGAATACTGATGTCAAATGTTTTGGCACTTTTCTTTCCCCGAACTCTGATGCGCGTGCCACCTGTCCTCCACTCTGACTCTTGTGGTCCCACACAACTCTCCCGTCGGAATATCGCGTCTCGTGATTTCAACCTGTCTGAGTAACCTATCCTCAAGACCTCCGATATGCCGAACTCCGACTTCGTCAGACTTTCTGAGATGCATCCCCACTGATGGACGGTTCTGATCTGTCAGGATATCATGGATCGTGATATCGCAATTCCTACTGTAATAATTTGGGGCTTCACCTCACGAAAACCCGATACATGATACACATGTAGATCCAACGGTCCCTGTGGCTCGGATCAACGCTCTGCCCCTCCTAAGCTTCGAATTTCTTCCACATTTGCGCTCTAACTTCTCGGTACCTATGTGAGATCCAACGACTCATGGTGATTCATGAAATCTCCTCGGAGAATTCCGACCGTCCGTTCCTTTCTGATGAATTCTACGAAATGAATCAAGTACTTCCTCCACAAAGACTTGTTCACCTGCGCGCAAACTTACGATGCTTCTTTGCCAATCCTTCAAGGCACAATTCCCCTGCGTTGTCCTTCAAAAAAATCAAAGGTCTATCCTTCCTGAGCTTTTCCCACGACTTTAAGTCTTCTCAGAAAACACCCCTTGCACGCAGACCTTGTGACAAACCTTCAACCTTGACTAAGGGTTGAAGTTCCTCGACTCTGCGCACGCCTTCAGCAGCAGTCTTTCAATACTCTCACTCAGAATCACAACTCTGAGACCTAGCTTAGCCTGCGCACTCCTTGCATAGCTCCTGTAACCCACTTTCACTCTTGGGTGATGAGAACAAAAGTTAACTATTTGAGCCTTATGTCAACGCACTCCTTGCGGACGACTTCAACTGCACTCCTTGCAGGAATCCTTGCTCAAACAGAGAAACAATTGAAAATCATTCTCACTTCCTCTTAGACTTCAATTCAAACATGAAATCATATACATAGCATATAAAAGCAAATGTATAACTGGAAGCAAACATCAATACATAGAGAACAGACACATAACCATGAATTTGAATCAAAGCTTCTTCTATTAATTCAAACAACTGTACATGGGTGTTCTTCCTCATCTCTCTGCATGCTCTTGTTCTTCCTGAATAATATTATAATGCACAATGAAGGTGTCTATATCCCATTTCCCTCTTGTGCTCTCAAGCTGTCTAATCTACAATTAAATTCTACCTACTTACATTAACTATATTAAATGCATCCATCTACCTAAGGATGAGAGAAATCCGCTCAAGGTCCATTTACAATGTACAAGTGCACCTCATTAAATTATTACATTTAAAGTTTGGCGCATCAATCCAAGGAAATTCAAAATTTGCGCTGGCTTCTGTCCAGCTATCTTCCGCTTTCTGCGCTGGCTCGCTTGACATGGGCGATGCTCCTCACCATAAGACTGTGGATCTAAAGACTGAACCAAGAAAATATGCCTGGAAGGCAATGGTTCCGTGGAAGTGAGTGCAATAGGAGGCTCCTCGAAATCAGATCGAGTCCTCCTAGTATCAGCTGGATCACCAACAAAATCCATTGCATCCTGAAGAGTAGTCTGTGCCCACTTGGGCCTCTACTTTGGCTCTACAACTGCATTTGGATGCTCTGACTCTGCATATGAATGTACTGACTCTAAATCTAAATCTGAATTCTTTGATTCCTCTGAATCAGAACTCTCGTCTGAAGAAAAGTCTACATGTGCATGCTCATCATCTCGAACAGGTGTATTAGCGTCAGAAGTCACCCCTGGATTGCTTGTAGGAGCAGAGCCCAACACCCATCAATTTTTTATGTCACAGTTTAATAAATGAAGTGATCAAATGGATAAAGTCTCAAGATGATATAGTTTTAACTCAGGAAACTGGGCCTGGCATGTAGAAAGAAAGGGAGGTCTTGATCCAACTTCCATCAGTAAATGGATTAAAGGGTGGTAGATGGAAGACTTGAGAGAAGGGCAAGCAAGACTACCTCAGGCAATAGGCCTTCGGAAGCTTGAGGATGAAAAACTTAGAAGCCAAGATCCTCTTGGTCCAGAGATTCAAAGAGCTGAGGAATGACTCGACTGGATCCTCCAATTCCAAGTCGTTTAACATTAAGAAAATCACAGGAACCGATTAGAAACAATGTAACTGTTACAGTGATCCAACCTACATCATCCTATAGTAGCTATGGCTCGACTGGATCCTCCAATTCCAAGTTGTTCTAACCCAGTAAACAAAGAAATGAGAAAGAGGCTAACATCCATAAAGTAATAAGTCTCGAGTGCCTTATACATTAACCAGAGCGACCAACACTTCATCAAAACTTTACAATCAGGAGCTTTTCTCAACCATCAATAGATTACAAAATACAAAGAATGAGTCTATATACTCAGGAAAATTAACCTCACAGCGGCGTGCCCAGTCACCCAAGGCTTGGTGTCCCTTTAGTCAAATTCGTACTGATGTCTTTCTTCAAGTGCCACCTTAACTACGCATGGCTCCTGCAAGGAGGGTAGCTAAGTCATTAAGAGTTGGGCTAGCGTGTGCAGAATTCTCTGTCTAGTCGAGGACTTCAGCATGGTTTCTTTGGAAAAAACAGTACACAGGACCTCTTCGAGTAGACCGCTTGCCAGATCCTCCATTCCCCACACTTAATGAATGAAGGGAGGTTTCAACCACCCGTTTTCATCTTCATTTACTCCAAGCGAAAACCAGGATCGTGGTCGCATCAGGTGGTGCGTGGAGATCACGATGAACCTCTCTGTGACTGGAGCCTGATGCATTTGACCCCTTTTGCACAACTCTTTATTTTTCGGTGACCACGGGCTGTGACCCTGCGTTGATTCTTGAAGGCGCTTTCGACATTTGCGAATATGAAGAAGCTAATCCCTGCTTTCTGAAATCGCGATGAGCGAAACGCCGATACAGCTCAATCTGGTGCACGCGTTCCTCTAAGATCTGACGGTCCTGAAACTTACTCGGTAATATTGTGGGCCCGAGTCATGGACGCTCCCGGTACCTTGCGCATCAAGGATATGATGGAGCTACTCCTTGCGGCTTGGGGTCGCGATGGATGAGACGCCAAGATGGCTCAATCGGCCGCCAGGTGTCCTCTTTGGATGGATGGCTGAGAATGCTCCAAGATATCATGGGCCTGACTTTCGGCGCTTCTAGCTCTTTTGGGGTTTGGGGTTTCGAAATGTTCGATGACATAAAACCTTCACCCTTTGAACTCGCAATTGCTGAAAAGCCGATGCGACTGGATCTCGCGCCACGTGTCCTTTGGATGGATGATTGCTATTCTTCCCTGCATACAATATGGGTGCGATCTAGTTGCGCTAATTTTGGCACAACTCTGCTATCTGCGATTTTCTGTCGGCTGCTGATCTGCTCCTATGGATGAATCTGGACTGTCGTCAATATAATTTTTCTCGCTTACTCGCTTGGAAGCTGGAAACGAGATTTTTCTGTGCTGCGCTCGGGCGCTTCTTCTGCGACTTGCGGACTTGAATACTCTTGTGCTCCGGACAAGAAATGTTACTAACATTAGGCTCCACGGGGGATAGAGTCATCCCTGTGATGCTCTAAGGACTCATTTTGTAGTTCTAGTGCCTTGCTGTTGAGATATGGAGTCGTTTACTAAGACGAAACAATAAAAGTAAAAACAAAGAACGAAAAGGACAATATTTACAAAACTGGGGAACCATCGAAGGCTCAGAAAAAACATTTCTTAAGAAAATGCCCATTTACTAGGCTGCTGAAAACCTCTTCGCCTTCCAAATCTTGCAATATGTACGTGTTATTTGAGAAAACCTCAGATATTTTGAAAGGCCCGATCCACAGGGCTTCAAATTTTCCGTGTTTACCCTTGTCCTGCTAGGAGCATCCCATTTTAGCACCAGGTCTCCTATCTGGAACTCCTCCTTCTTGGCCTTTTTATCAAAAACCCGCTTGATCCTTTGCTGATGGTCCTGAATTCTATCCATTGCCTGCTGGACCTCCACTAGCTGATGAATCCTTCTGATCATGTCATCAGGCTCCTCCTGATGATCCTGGAGGAATTTTTCTACAGGAATAGCTAAATGAGAAGGGAAAACAACCTCCACTCCATAGACTAACTGGAAAGGAGAGACACCGATAGATCTCTTCGTGGCTACTCGATCGGCCCATAAAGAAAACTTTAATCTTGAATGCTAGGCCTTATTGTTGTTTTCCAACAATATTTTGATGATCCTTATCAGGCTTTTGTTGGAGGATTCTGCTAAACCGTTTCCCTGTGGATAATATGGGGTGGAGTGAATCAGTTTGATCCCGAACTGCTCATAGAACTTGGCTAATGGATCAGACCCGAAAGCGGCTGCGTTATCAGTGACAATCTTACTTGGGCAGCCAAACCTTGTGATGAGGTCCTCCAAGAACCCAATGATTACCTTGTGGGAAGCACTTCTGGTAGGGATAGCTTCAATCCATTTGGTGAAGAAATCTGTAGCCGTCAGGATCCATCTGTGCTGCCCACTGGAAGTGGGGTGGATTTCTCTAATGAAATCCAGGCCCCACTGCTAGAAAGGTCCTGAAACAACCACAGGATTTAGTGGCAAGGACTTGAGCTGTTGCTTTCCTGTAAACCTTTGACATTAGATACAGGTTCTAACTCCTCTATGTACATCATCGAACAAGGTGGGCCAATAGTACTCGTCTCTGAGAATTTTGTGGGCCGTGGCCTTCCAGAAATGGTGTCCTCCACATAGGCCGCTGTGAAATTGAGCCGTGATCATATCGGCCTCTTGTGAATTCATGCATTTTAAAAGCACCCCCAGGGGGTCTTTCTAGTATAAAATTTGATCGATAAGGAAATATCTGACTGCCTTGAGCTTCAGAGCTCTTTCTTTGTTTCTTTGCAGGCCGTCTGGAGGCCTCAACTCTTGCAGAAAGTATATGAAATCCTTATACCAAGGACATCGAGCCAATGGGGGCTCCCTTTGAGGGTTTCTTTCAGACAATTGACCCTGCTGAATTTCTGAGCATTCGTTGATGAAACTTATCCCCAAAGCTTGGCAATTGGCTTCAGTCAACAGCTTGGCTAAACCTTGACCTCTGATCAATTTGGTAGGATTTATTTCTAGGTCAAATTCCAGAATCTTGGCGATCCACTTACTCCTCCTTCTGTCTATGTCAGGTTGAATAGGAATGTCTTTAATAGCAGCTGAGGGGACATAAGCGATGATTTTTGACTGCAGGACATAGATTCTGAATGCCTTTAGATCCTTTACCAGGGCATAGGCCTGCTTCTCCATAGCGTCATACCCGACTTCGGCATCCCTCAATGCTTGGATGAAATAGGCGATAGGCTGCTCAAGTCCACCCTTGTTTGTCTGTAACAAAACAGCAGCCACCGTGTCAGGTGAGGCAAAGGAGAAAATAAGGAAATCCTTTGAGTAGTAGGGGCTAATAAGCACAGGGTCTTCTGTCAAAGCCTTCTTTATTTTCTCAAAGGAATGTTGCAATTCAGAAGTTCACCTCACTTCATTTCCTTTCCTTAACATGGCTGTTATAAGTTTTACCTCCTCAACAAAGTTAGGCACAAACCTCCTTAGAAAATTAATCTTGCCAAGGAAAGATTGGACCTCCTTATTGGACCTCGGGACTGATAAAGCTTGTATTGCCTCAACTCTTCTAGGGTCAATCCTAACTCCTTCCGCTGATACTATGTGGCCTAGTAATTTTCCCTCCTGCATGGCGAACAAAGATTTCTTGGGGTTTAATGAAATGCCAAAACTCCTGCATTTCAGGAAAACCTTCCTGAGATGAAAACAATGTTCTTTATCAGACTTTGAAAACACTGTGATGTCATCTAGATAGACGACCACAAATTTATCCTTTTCCCCGACGAAAGCTATGTCCATGGCATGATGGAACGTTGCCCCTGCATTCATTAATCCAAACGGCATCTTGGCATACATGAATGTGCTCCATGAAGTGGTGAATGTTGTCTTTTCCCTGTCCTCAGGCAGAACAAAGACTTGATTGTAGCCAGAGAAACCATCGATCATGGACATACTGGATGCTCCTATTACCCTCTACAGTATATGTTCCATCTTTGGTAAGGGGTAGTTATCCTTTCGTGAACTCCTGTTCAGATTTCTGAAGTCTACACAGAGTCTGATTTCTCCATTCTTTTTCCTTACTGGTACCAAGTTGGCTACCCACTCTGAATATCTCAGTGGTACGATGATCTGAGCTTGAAGCAGCTTCTTCACTTCCCTCTCCATGATAGGCAACATCATAGGATTGATCTGTCTCAGCTTCTTCCTGAATGGCTTTTCCTCTCCTTTCAACAGGATTTTATGCTCGATGACAGATGTGTCATAGGTTTTGAGGTCTTCATAGGTCCTGGCAAAAACATAAACAAATTCCCTCAAGAGTCCAATGTATTCGGACCTCTGCTCCTTTTTCAGACTTCTTGACAATTTGACAAACTTGGGCTTACTCTTAGTGCCAATGTTGCACTGAACAATACCAGCGTCATCCTCCAAGATTTCTCCCTTTAACGACACATCATTTTTATCAAAAAGCCTTTCCAAAGGAACCAGTTCCCTTGGAATGTGGTTGCTGGGGAGCTGCACAATGTCATGATTTGCTAGTTTACTCAGCAACTTACCCCTATCAAGCCCTTCCTTAGAGACCGAATCTTGGTCGATATGCATCTCTGAAAATTCTTCGCCAGTCTCCAAGAATTTATTGATCTCGAGATCATCCTCGAATACCTTCCAATGTTTGACGTTGTCAGGTATGGAGGGCCTATATTTTACTTCCACGTCATATTTGAATTTGGGTGGCAAGGGTACTTTGAAATTGCCTGCGGATGTAGCCAAGGAATCTACCACTACGTTCTTCTCTCTTGGGAGAAAAGAAATGTTGAATGCCAAGAAGAAGTTGTCAACTAGGTCCCACACCTCATTTCTGTAGCTTCTGAGTCGAGGATGCTTAGCCTGATAAGTGTTTATGATCTGTTGGACCACCAACTCTGCATCACTGAACACTGCTACCTCTTGAATTCCCATTTCCCTCGCAGCTCTTAATCCCAGAACAAGAGCTTCATACTCTGCCACATTGTTGGTAGCTTCAAATTCTAGTTTGTACAACAAATATATGGTTTCCTGAGCAGGTGATACAAAAAATACCCCAGCACCAGCACCTTCCCTGGAAGAGGCTCCATCAAAGAACATTTTCCATATGGGGGTGATGGAGAGAGGAGACTTATGGGAAGTGGTGGGCTGCTTTCTGAGCTTAAGAGGGGGCTCGGGAGCATGGGTGAGCTGTAGTAAACTAGAACCTAAATCAGTGTCTAAGGCAAAAATGGGATGGTTGGTAGGATTGGCCTCATCAGTGATTGTATAGGCTAGTTGGGATTCCCTATATAGCCTCCTATGTTCTCCTCCAAACACTGGGATAGTAGAATATGTGAGGTCCATCTGCAAAGTTCCCCCCAGTCATTTTATCCAAGATCTTGATAATAACATACCGAACTTGGGGGGGACATCAACCACTACAATATCCATGACCACACTTTTCATGGGCAACTGAAACAAGGTCACGACCAGGTCTTTGATAACTCCTAGACATTGAACCTTTCTGGAGTAAAAGGAATAGAGGTAATGATAGGCTTGGGTGACTTCTAGCCCTAACTCTTCCATGATAGTTTTGGGCATGAGGTTGTGAGAAGCCCCCGAATCCATCAAGCAGTTGTGCAGTACCTTGTCATGGATGTTCAAGGAAGTGTAGAAGGGAGGGGATGAGTCATTCCTGTCTTCTACCATAGGACCTAGAATAACTGCGGGATTTTCATCTTGTAAATTGATGGAGTCTGTGGGAAGGCATGAGACCTTAGACTGTAAAAGCTCAGAGAAACGTTTCTTGAACCCTTCATGTTTAATCAATTCGGTTAGGGGCACAAGAATTCTGATCTTTTGAATTTCATGCTCAAAATTAAAAGAAGATGTCAGCTTTGGGATTTCTCTTATTTCAGGAACATGATTCTGGACTATGGGAGAGAGGGGTTGGTGTTTCTTACCTCTGTGACTATCCGCTGCTTCATAAGCAGGTTTCTCTGTTCTAGTGGACTACTCAGGAACATCAGGCGCTACTATCCTTTTCTTGGAACGCAGATCATACCTGCCTTGGATGCCACTAGCCTTGTCTCCTTTGCTCAGTTCATTTAGCTGATTGTCCATGAGAGAGTCCTCGTATGCTGATTGAGTGAGATGAGGAAAAGGTGTTGGAAATGTGTAAACAGTTAGCATATGATTGTCATTGATGGCAAGTACAACAGTGAAGATGACAGGCAAACAGAAGACAAAGGAAATTAAGCTCAGGAGGAATAGCAGTCTTACATGCACAAGAAGCATAGGAAAGAGACCGAGAACCGTCGGATCTCACTCGGAAATCCCGACAGCTATTGGATCGGGAGAAGCTGCGCAGATGTTAAGCATAGGAGGTAAGCGCAGAAAAGAAGTGAGCTAAGCCGTCAGATTGGAAGCAAACCCCGACAGCTGTCCGATATGCAGAAGCTGCGAGGGAGATAAGCCATCGGAGAATCGGGGATCGCGATTTTAAAATGCAAAGAACACTTGA
>ML802934.1:82065-148618 GCA_009831015.1 Picea engelmannii
TTTTCAATACTTCCATGATCTCCTCTTTTAAACCATCCATCTTTGCCTCCAACTTAGCTTCCATCTCTTGTAGTTCATCTTTTGTTACTATCTTCTTTTGTAAATCATTTATGTCCCTACGCATTTCTTCACCTTCATCAAGACTCCAAGTAGGATTGTCTAGAGGCTTATTTGGTGTATAAGTTCCCTTTTTGGGTGGCATTTGGCCAAGTATCACTTTTGAACCTTGATTTTGAGGTGGTTCTGCTAGAAAATCTTTTTTCTCTTGTTTCTACCAAGTTTCGACCCTTTTGGGCATGAAAATTTCTTTTATGTATTTCTCTGATATTTATTCTCTGCAATGCCACAGGTCTGATCAAAATTGGATGTGCCAAGTGGAATTTATGGTAACTTCCCCACAAATTGCTGCTTTTTTTCCTTTCCAGGAGATCACACTTGTATAGCGTGCCCCGCACAAAATAATTGATATAAAATTATGAATCTCGTACCAGAAATACTATAGACTATTCAATATCCAATGAAACCAGTACCACTCAATTTGGATACTCACGAAGAAGTTATGATTGTTTTACCTAGAACACCTTCTTAAGACTAGTCAATAGGACTAGTTAGATACCCTATCTTCCACTGGGTGTATCTACAAATGTAATATGACCCATAAGATGAAAGTTTTACCACCGATACCTTACTAATTTCTATAAATATCCTCTGGGGTTCAAGTTCTGAAATGTTACAAAATAATTTTTATAGCGCAAATTCCGCAATGAATCAGTTCAGGATGATTCCAAAACCCTATCTTGTAAATACTGTATCTCCAAAAGTATAAGGCCTCAGGAGATGAAATTGCAACCCAACATACTTTGATCTGTCTACTAAATATACTCCAAGCTGTTCCTTTGAAAACATTGTAGAAAAAAAGTTATAGCGAAAATTCCAAGGTGTCTCAGATGTAGCAGCGAAACCCCAAGACCTTGAGCTCTGATACCATATGTTAGGAACCAAATATCAATATAGCATAGAAAAACCTCAGAATAAGTACTCAACACCTTGAAAATGAGATAATTTCAGATAATAAGCCTCTTCAAGGGGGCAACCTGATTTTACCCCACATAAATGTTCAAGTACAAGATGATTCCAAATGAAAATGTCTCCTTGGTATATATTGGAGACTAGGAGGTATAATTACAACTAATGTAATAAAGCCAACATAAATAAAATAACATTACTAATGTAATATGCCCCAATTCAGGGGTAATGAGCCAATATTAGGGCTTAACATGTTCTGAATATACACGACAGTGGAGGTAGCTTCTTCCCATAAAGATTTTGGCAGATCCTGGTCAAACATCATTGCTTTCACTGCCTCACAAATAGTCCTATTTTTCCTCTCAGCAACACCATTTTGTTGAGGGTTATATGGCACGATCAACTATCTCTTGATTCCCGCTGACTTGTAGAAATCCTCAAACTGAAGAGATTCAAACTCTCCTCCATTGTCTATTCTAAGGATTCTGATGTGTTTCCCTATCTGCTATTCAATAAAGGCTTTATATTATTTGAATTTATCAAATGTGTCACTTTTAGCTTTAAGAAAATATATCCAACATTTTCTTGAGTAATCATCAATAAAAATGACATAATACAAACAACCACTGAGTGAGGGAGATGACATGGGACCACATACATCAGAATGAACCAGATCTAAGATGCCCTGAGCTCTGTTGTCACTACTAGGAAATGCTTTCTTTATAGTTTTACCTAGCATGCATCCCTTACAAATTTATTTCTTACTAAGAGAAATAGAGGGCATGCCACATACCATGTTCTGTATATCTAGAAGAGCTTTGTAATGAATATGTGATCCAAGTCTTCTGTGCCACAACTCGCTGGAGCTAGTCGCATCATGAGCCAATGCTTGAACTGAAAGTTTTACCACCGATACCCCGTCATGTGCTTTGATGCACCACTGTCTACTAACCAAGTTTTCAGCCCCATGGAAACTGAACTAGATAAAGCATAAACCAAATAAAATTCTTTCTTATTTTCTTTCTCATTAGAAGGACTTTTCTGATTTCTTTTGGATTCATCATCCTCAATAGTTGAGGCATGATGTTTCCCTTTCCTAGGATATTTCTTTCTAAGCCAAAAATCTTTAGCAAAATGACCCAACTTATTACAACTAAAGCATTTAATCTTAGATGTATCAATATTCTTTCCTTTAAATGTACCTTTGATGTTTGACTTCCATTGAGAGCCTTTCTGGAAAGTTCCTTTCTTCTTTCCCTTGAATCTTGATGCTAAAGTTGAGTGCTCTTATTTCGTTGGCTCACTCCTAGTAGCTATGCGACTCTCATCCTGGAGGAAATCATTCCATAACCTCTCAAATGTGAGCTGAATCTCTCTCCCACTTACACTGGATAAGAAGGTCTCCCATGAAGAAGGAAGACCGTAAAAAATGGACTGCACTAAATCATCATCATCCACTGTCACCCCCGTTACCAAAAGATGATCTCTGATCTGAGCTATCCTGGAAAATAAAGATGCCGCTGATTCACCTTTCTCCTTCTTCAAATACTTAAGCTTGTGCTTAAGTGTCCTCTTCTGGCTTGGAGCCTGTTTCTCATTCAGATTCACCAAGGCATCCATACAGTCCTTGGTAGTCATCAACAAAGTCATTGTAGCCATTATACTATCGTTTAATGAGTCAAAGATGATTCGCTTGGCCTTTTCTTGACTCTTCTTGAAAGCCGCTCTTCCTACATTATTCGTTAGTTCCTCCACCACTGTGGTCACATACTTCTCAGGATCATGCTCTTGCAAGATATTTGTTATACAGAGCTTCCACACATTAAAGTTGGTAGATCCTTCAAGCCTATCTTTGGCCTTGACTAAAATGGAGGATGCCATGGTCCTCACACTGGAAGCTTAATCAAGATCACTTGGATCTATGTGTACCTTCTAATGCACTTCAACATGTTTAACACACCCTAATCTCTGATACCATGTTAAATTATGAGATTGATTTCTTATGCATATTAATTCTTTTATTTTATTCAATACTTTGATTCCAGCTTAATACACTTCAACAATTTCAAATCATAATCGAATAGAAAGAATTATGTAGATGAGTAAACATGCTTATCAACAACACATATACCTTGGGGAAACCTCGTACAGGGAGAAAAACCCCAACAAACAATATTCCTTTATTGCATTAATAATGTAAGATCTCTTACAATCATCCACCATGAATGTACTTCTCTCAAAGAGCTTGCCAAGATGACTCTGACCTGACAAAGACTTACAAGACCTTGCTGAAATACACCTTTGATATGATGCCTCTTTATCACTGATGTGTTCCTCTATTAATTCACCCTCAACCTGCATATGAAAACTCTGTTTCAAAATTGTGCTGCAAAACTGTGTTGCAGAATTGTATTGCAAAATTGTGTTGCACAAACTATATTGAGGAGAGGGTTCGACCTCTTCTTATATAGGCTGAAGAGGGGAAGATGATAAGCTCGAAATAGTAACCTGATTGCATGCATTATTCATAACTCAACTTCATACTTTAGTTCAAACTTAGAACTAGACTTGAGATTGGTTACAACTCAACATTACACTTTAGTTTTAACTTTAGAACTAGACTTGAGATTGGTTACAACTCAACATTACAATTTAGTTCGAACTTAGAACTAGAATTGAGACTGACATGCTTTAGTTCGAACTTAGAACTAGACTTAAGACTTTAGTTGCAACTCAACATTACACTTTAGTTCTGAGATAGAACTAGACTCAAGACTTTAGTTGCAACTCAACATTACACTTTAGTTCTAGACTCAAGACTTTAGTTGCAACTCAACATTACACTTTAGTTCTAGACTCAAGACTTTAGTTGCAACTCAACATTACTAAAAACAGAAGTAAACTCAAGACTTTAGTTGCAACTCAACATTACACTTTAGTTCTAACATATAACTAGACTCAAGACTTTAGTTATGACTCTTGACAAGGCAATTCAAAATTCTCTTCATGGTGGATAATGTTTACACGTGCCAATGCACTAGATCAATACAATTACATCATTTGCAATATTAGGAATATTGTTTGTTTCTAGCTCATAGGAATTTTACATTCAACCTAACTTTTGCTAGATACCTTGATTTTTTCTCATGGCTCACAAGGTTTGACTAGGCTCACAGAGGTTGTATGTTCCCCCTGACGTTTGCACTAGTCTTTCTATGCTCACAGAGGTTGCACGTTCCCCCTGACTTTTGCACTAGACTTTCTATGCTCACAGAGGTTGTACGTTCCCCCTGACTTTTGCATTAGAATCACATAGCATCTCATTCATCTTGACTTTTGGTTTGACTCACAGAGGTTGTCCTTTCCCCCTTGATTTTTTCAATACCTCACAAGACTGGTTGATTTTCCAAATCTCCCTGGATATCCTAAGGGTGGCCCATATGGCCTCTCATTGGAGAATGACTGTCGATGCTGCCAAATTTAACATATTGTTCCCTAGACCAAAGTTTCCCTTTGGGCTAGGGACTATTAGTAATTGGTTTTCTATTTTTGCAATAGTTTCACATGAAAACCAAGGTGTATAACCAAAGTTTTACACTTAAATGACATGGACCACTTTTCCTCGAGATAGAAAATAATTACAACATTTTATTTTAACCAATTCCAATATTTGAGGTCTTATTTGGCCTCATATCAAGGCAAGCCTAACTTAAAACTTAGGAAAAGGATAACATATTTTCCCAACATTGTAATGAGGAAGATTAATGCTAGAATTGATTCTAACATTAATTCACTAAGATTAAATGTTTGTATGCGCTAATCCAATGTTTATGCCATAACCATGGTATATCCATTTGTTACATGTCTAGTTGTGGAGAACAACTCCCTTGAAATTTTTATGTCCAGCTGTGGAGGCTAACTCCCATGCAATATTCGTGACCAACAACAAGTTTATAAAAAGTGAATAGACCAAGTCCAAATCGATAGAAATGGACCAATTCCATAGTGATAGCTTGTTCCTCCAAATTTGGTTCAAGTGCTTTTTCCTACATCCCTTCTAGTTACCTATCAAAGAAGAAACTTCCCCACCAATGCTTCCCCTAGCTTATACAGCTACAGGGTATGCAATTCCACCATCTTCGTTAATATGCAAAATAATTTCACGTTTAATTTTAACTATACAACAAATTTTCATTTACTTATTACCATGTATTAAAATGCACAAAAGAAATATTTATACCATAACAACATTCAATGTAGGAGTTTTTTCATGCTTCGTGACACCAAAATTACCATAGAATGGCTAGTTCAATCTTCTACTATCAAGTTTGTTTCAATTCAATTTTGTGTCTGTAATATGCCCCCACCTAGAACCTATGAGAACTAGATGGTGAGGCATGTTTATCCCTCCTGGGAGGATTTTATTGCCTCTTTTTTTTGGTTAACGATAAACTTGATATCCATCTACGAAGACTTCTCGACCGAGGCCGAGACGATGTTTTATTTTGAAAGTCTCTAATGTCGGGGAGTCTATAACTTGTCTTGCATAATCAACTAGATATGTGTGAGCTTATGGACCTTTTATTGTGTGAACTTGACGAGTAAGAACCGCCCTAAGGTTTATCCCTTAATATTGTTTTTTATTCATTGTTAATTTACTCACCAAAAACTAAAAGAGCATATATCAACTCTTTCGATTGCAACACGCTAAGTGAAAGCTTGCCTTGCTCTTGTTTGGGGTAGAGAAGGTGGTTGCCTGGACCCCACAACTAGAAAACCTTAATCAAGTGGAAATATTATTCAGCTTTGTATAGGACAGAAAAGGCTTAGAACTAAATCCATTTGTAACTAAAGTAAAAATATAGGAACCATAACAATAGAGAAAAAAGGATGATCCATAAGATACGATTGAAACATTGTAGCAACCTATTGTAACACCTCAAGTTTCAAACCCTCATTTTAAATAATGTATTGTTACAATGTTGAGAGGCCTGAGTGCCCAAACAATTATTTAAAGTGCCAGTATGCCCAACAAATTTAATGCTTTGATCATTATTGATAATAAACACATCGCTGGCTACTAGACAGACAAGGACTAGATTTATAGGGGGATATGATTCCACAAGAGAGGGGGATTAAGAGGATAAATGTTTATTCCTATGTTAATTACATTTTTTCCTAAAGGGGGGAATTAGTTATGTGATCTTCTTGGGGAGGCCAGGAGGTTCTTGATTTCCCCATGAACATACTTAAACCCGCCCCTAGTCTGATTATGGGGTTGGTCATTGGCTTGTATGCTCTGTCACCTTTTTGTTACATCATTCTTACCCTCACACACTCCCATGCACTTACCTACCTCCTCCATCCATCCTCACCTGCGTATTGGTCTTGGGAAGGGGGACCAAATTGTGAAAGAATTAGCCACAAAATAGTTGGCTATAGTGGTCGCTGTTGTGATCCAGTCGTGCCTTGAGGCCTGCATGTCTGAGATGTAGTGGCTTGTGTCCAACATGGCTCACAACTGTGAGTCTTGAGAGTTCCAATATTGAGATTCTTGACTAGTTGCGTTGGAGGCCCGAATAAGGAGAAGGAATTCCTGAGGGACTGCATGGCAGAGAAAGGTGGAGGTCCGTTCTCTCGGGTGGTGCAGGCTGGGTAGAAGAGAGCTGGATACTTGGATTGTTGTGAGTGATAAGAAGCCTGTGAGAGCTTGAGATATGACTGGTTTGGGAAACCAAGTTCACTCTGGAACCATCCTTGTGGATTCATAGCCCTGGCTCGGGGGTGACGTTGTTGTTGATATTTGGAGCAGTAGTGTCTACAGTTGGATGGAACATCCTTGGTCTGCAACTAGTTGGTGTCATATTTCATAAGGATAAGTGTTCTCCATTGTGATATTATTATCTGTGTATGAATGTTTTTTCGCTGTATATTTAATTATCGTTAATTATCTTAAGAACATGCATGCTTGCTGGATATTACTATGCATGTCGTTAATTCTCTTATCTTATGCATCTTTAATAAATAAAGAAGGTATTGGTATGAGAAAGAAGTCCGAGGGTGGGCTTGCAGGTAGCATACCCTGGCCTGTGGCTGGCGGGGTATGTTACAGATTGGTATCAGAGCCTCAGGTTGAAACACTGAGCCGGTATGGGCTGGGTCTGTTGGTAGAGTCTCTTGGTCGAGATCAAAATCTGACTATGAAATTGAAAAGCTCAAGAGGAATGGCATTGCAGAAGCTATGCAGGAGACATAATGACATAGATCCTCTGTAAGGGTTTGAATGATTGTGACCGTTCCTTTTGAATTCAGGGGAGATCGCCACTATAGGATTAGGAGAGATCTGAGATCGTTGGATCAGAGGATAGGTGAACATGGGTTGTCCGATAAAAAGGAAGAAAGGTTAAGGTCGCGACCGTGGGATCCCATTGGAGAGAGATATCAATGGCCAGTAGGCATTGCGGGGAATCGAGTTGCATGGGAGTTAATTTCCCAAGGCGGTCCCGCAATCCAAACCACGATTTCTCCAAGGGGTTACGTGTTAGCATCTAGAGAATTGCGGGGTGAAAAGGGGGTTACTCCAAACTGCCGATGCACTCCCCCACAAACTGAAAGGCATGCAGTGATGTGACATGTTAGCGCTCGAGCAATGAACCTATGAAGAGACAAAGTAGTTGGGAACCGTTGATTTGTAGGAGAACACACATCCACCGATCGCATGCTCCGGATAAAACACTCTGGGAAAAAGTGAGTGAGGAGGGGGTTTGATGTTTGAGACTTCCAAAACTCGAAGACTCGAAAGGATATTGTTCGTCGATCTGCCGAGAGCCATGCATCACCAGATCTAGGGATTCGGATGAAAGCCAGTGGGGCCAGACAAGTTTTGAAAACTTAGATTTCCGAAACTCAAAGACCCAAAGGGATCTCAGCCATTTATCTACCGAGAGCCATGCGTCGCAATATCCAGGACTTCGGATAAAATCCAGTAGGGCCAGATAGATTTTGAAGTTTGAGATTTCTGGAGTATGGAGTCCTGAAGGAATCATAGCCATCAATCCACGGGAGACACATGTCAGAATATCGTGAGCTTCGAAAAAAAAACATTTTTGTTAAGGAAAAAGGTTGAAGTTTGAGATCCCCGAAGTCTGGAACCTCGAAGTAAAACATAGCTGTCAGATTGAGGAGGAAACATGGAGAATATTAGTGAACTCCAGGTGAAGAGCTGAAGTGAATCTTAGCCATCCAATCCAGGAGGATACATGGTGACAGATTGGTGAGTTCGAGAATTCAGGGTTCGAGAGAATTAGAAGTGTGCTAGTATGAAAACTCCCAAAGTCCCAAAGCCCGAAGAGCCCACGTGGTAGGGCATGATGACGTCACTTGGAGGTGATGTGGACCCCATAATTATGAAGTGACGTGGCTTGCGAACGTCACCAGGGATGACATGGACACATGGGATGTGTGCCACATGTCAGTAAGATTTAAGCATTTGGAATATTGAAAAATCAATTAGAACATGACACATGTCACTCGCCTGATTGGGCCACGTGTCTGCTTCCATCATTTCACCACATGGCAACTGATCATGTAGTCCGGAGACTGGGCACTCCATAGGGGAATGATGTGATGGTTTGTGTTGGTTTTGAAACTCCCAAAGGCCAGAGTACATACCGACCATTGATTCCAGAAGACACACATCGAAGGATCGTCGACTTCGGGTGAAATCACTCTAGGAGAAAGTGCAGGAGGGAAGTTTGAAACTTCCAAAGCCAGAAGAGCCAAAGTGATTCACAACTGTTGATCTGTGGGAAGACACCCGTCGAAAGATCATGAACTCTGGGTAAAATCATTCTGGGAGGAGGCAAGCGAGAAAATTTGAGACTCCCGAAGCGTGGAGTCCCGAAGTGGATCTCGATCGTTGATCGTGAAGGAGGATGAGGACCGTTGATCCAGTCCTGGCTAAAATTGCTGAAGTCCCAAAGCTCTAGACAAGTGATTTTTTAGCTAAGCACAGGGTCATGGCTATGGTCATATGCAGATTGAGAGCTGAAGGATGGAGGGCTAAGGGCCGAATTGGTTGCGTTCGAGACAGAAAGGTGCTAAGGAAGTATTTAGCTGTGGTTTCTAGTCGTGGTCACCTGGGAAGGTGGTTTGAAGGAAGCGCCTGTACAAGATGAAATTTTGTGTCAGCCAAGGATAACATGACATTGTTATTTTTGGAGAATGGGGATATGGTCTCCATGAAAAAAAAAAATAAAGAGACCTGTAGCATGGTTTGGAAATTTGGTTTATCATATGAATAATTTTAACAAAATGGTCGCTTACACATTTTGCAGAATTAAGGGGCTTAAGCACATCAACTCAGGATGCATATTGAGGAAATGGAAGAAGGCGAGGGAGCCTCCAGTCATGATAAGGAGGCTGAAGGCCAAAATACTAGAGTTGGTAATGAAGAGACATAGTCCAATGGACGCAAAGTAAAAGGAGAGTAGGAAACGTTAATAGAAATGGTAAGAAGCTTGAAGATGGAAGTGCAGAGCTACAAAGTAGACAATGAGAGACTGATGAGAGAGAAAAGTCAGATAAATGCTCGAGCGTTGTAGAGCTTGAATCAGTTGCATAGGAAAATGAAGAATGTATTGAAATCAAGATAAGAGGAAGAAGGCAGGTGTCATGAAAGGAGAAATGATCGTGGAAGAGATGGTTATTCTAGAAGTGCTAGCAGAGCTCATGGACACCACTCACCTCCTTAATCAGAAAGAAAACTTTATGCATCAGATGATCCCGTAATTAGTCCAGAGGTGTCCCCTGTCATGCAACAAAGAAGGAAACAAGAGGAAGATATGATTAATGAGATTTCCATGGTTTGGACTTTCAGTATTGATCAGATTAGCCACAGTTTTGTCAATAGACTATCGACGTTTTGGATCCAAATCAGGATCCATCTTCAGGAAAATGGGCCTGGGTTAAAATGAAGGGAAGAGATGGTATTTAAATATTGGAAGTGTGGGGAAAACCTTGGTGTCGACTAAGTTTATATAGTAAGATTAATTCTTTTAGGTTTTATTGGGGTTTCATGTTTTGGTTATTTAAATTTTAGGGTTTTTTATTAAACTATTTTAATGTTTTGATTTTGCAAGGAGAGATGAGGAAGTTCAAGCCACCTTCCTTCGATGGTGAAAAAGAAATGGAAGATGATGCTGAAGCATGGTTTCTTGGGATCCAAAGATTTTTTCAGTTGCATAACTATTCATCTAACCTGGAAGCCAGGATTGCCACCTACCATTTACATGGGAAAGATGCAGTGTGGTGGGACCAACTGAAGAAAGTGGAGCATGTTAATGAAAGTAGGATCACTTGGAAACAATTCAGTAAGTACTTCCAGAAGGAGAACCTCTCAGAAATGTTTTATGAAAATAAAATGCAGGAGCTATTTGAACTCAGGTTGGGAAGCATGACTATGGCAGAGTACGAGAAGAAGTTTTTGGGATTGTTAAATTATGTCAGGTTCATTGGTGAAGAGAAAGTGAAAATACATAGATTTCTAAGTGGATTGCCAGCCTTTTATAAGGAAAAGATCAATTATGATGAACCCAAGACCTTGACTGAGGCCATCAGGAAGGATAAATACCTGTATGAGAAAGGCCAGGGAAGAGAATCCCTGCATAAATCTTGGAAGGACAAGAAAAGTGAGAAGTCCGATCAGAGGAGGAAGGGATTCAAACCTCCCTTCAATAGGAGTGAGCCTAATAGAAATCATCAAGATCGATATGCTAAGGGTGATTTCAAGAAGGAAGATTCCTTGGGAAAAAGGGGAAGACCACTTATCCAATGCTGGGGATGCAAGGAAGATCACCTGTACAGGGATTTACCACACAAAAAAGATAGAGTGAAGACTATGCACAACATCCAAGAGGCTACAATAGTCGAAGATATGGGAAGAATCTATGTAGATTTAAATGATCGACAAGTAGAGTACCGGTCCAATATGATCGAGGTGGAAGGTAAGATCATAAATCAACCTATTGCTATTTTGATTGATTCAGGAGCAAGACATTGCTACATTGATCCTAAGATAGTGGATACATTACATTTGGAGAAAAGTAAACTTGGAAAAGAAAGTTTGGTTCAATTGGCTACTGGGACCAAAAGAAGAATCCATGATATGGTCAGAAGTCGTTCCATAAGTCTTAATGGCATGAATACTAGTATGGATCTAAATATCATAGCATTGGGGTCTTCTGATGTTCTGATTGGGATGGATTGGTTGGAAAAGCATCATGCTGTCTTAGATTGTCATAACAAGACATTTACATGTCTTGATGGAAATGGAAAATAGAGCACATTGAAAGGAGTTCCAAGACCTATCTCTATAAGGGAGATTTCGGCCTTACAACTAAAAAGATGTTTTAGAAAAGGATGTCAACTGTATGCAACTCATGTGGAAGAGCTAGATAATACGAAGGGGCCAAGCCTTGAAGATTTCTCAGTACTACAAGAATTTGAGGATGTATTCCAAGAAATACCCGTATTGCCACCAAGAAGGGAGATAGATTTATCAATTGATTTAGTGCCAGGAGCTGCCTCAGTGTCAGAAACACCTTACAGAATGAGCACACCAAAGTTAAAAGAATTACAAATGCAGTTGGAGGAATTGTTGAAGAAAGGGTACATACGTCCAAGTGTTTCACCTTGGGGAGCACTAGTACTTTTTGTCAAAAAGATGGATGGAACCTTGAGGCTGTGTATTGACTTCCGACAGTTGAACAAGTACACTATAAAGAACAAGTATCCTCTACCTTGAATTGATGACCTCTTTGATCAACTAAGAGGAGCAAAGATATTTTCAAAGACTGACCTGAGGGCAGGATACCATCAGGTAAGAATCAAGGAATAAGACATTCATAAGAGAACCTTTAGGACTAGGTTTGGGAATTATGAATTTGTAGTGGTGCCATTTGGACTGACCAATGCACCGGCTGTCTTCATGTGCTTAATGAATGGCATATTCAAAAATTATTTTGACAAGTTTGTCATAGTATTATTGGATGACATACTTATCATTCTAAGTTTGAAGAGGAGCATGAACATCAATTAAGATTGGTATTGCAAGTACTAAGAGAACATCAGTTGTATGCCAATTTGAGTAAGTGTTATTTTTATCAAAATCAGATCCATTACTTGGGACACATTATTTCAGAGCAGGATATAGCAGCAGATTCAGAGAATATTGAAGCCATTAGAGGGTGGGAAACACCCATAAATGTGTCAGACGTCAGATCTTTTATGGGATTATATGGATACTACAGAAGTTCATAGTAGGGTTCTCTAAGATTGCTCATCCCATCACTTCTTTGCAAAAGAAGGGAACTAAATTTGAATGGACACTCAAGTGTGAAAAGAATTTTAATCTGTTGATGGAATTACTTACTAGTGCACCGATGTTAAGGATTGATGACCCAAATGAATTTTTTTTGGTATGTACATACGCTTGTAAGGAATGACTTGGGGGAGTCCTCACGCAAAATGGACATGTCATTGGATATGAGTCCAGAAATCTTAAGGAACATGAGAGGAACTATTCCACGCATGACTTGGAACTTGCTGCCATTGTTCACACCTTGAGGATGTGGAGGCATTATCTCATGGGGAAGAAATTTGAATTAAGAACATACCACATTGGTATGAAGTGTCTTTTTGAACAACCGACCTTGAATTCCAGGCAAACAAGATGACTAGAATTTTTAAGTGAGTATGACTTCGATATCAAACATATCAAGGGAAAGGAGAATAAAGTTGTCGATACACTTAGTAGGATATTTCATCTCATGCATGCTAATACTGTCAGTATGCATCAGTCAGACTCGAAGAGAAGAATTTTAGATGGTCTTGTTACAGATTAGCATTACCTACAGGTAAATGAAAGCTTACAGCAAGGAGATGTACAATTGAAAATAAAAGAGTATAAGATAAAGGACAATGGATTACTCATGCATAAAAATAGAATCTATGTTCCTAGTTCCATAGAACTGAGGAATGTGGTACTGAAGGAAATGCATGATGTTCCTTATGTTGGACATCCCGGTTACCAGAAAACAATTACAGTAGTAAGAAGCTAGTTCTTTTGGCTAGGAATGAAGAAGGATGTTGCCGATTACATCGCTCAATGTATGGAATGTTAGAAGGTGAAGGTTGAGCATAGGCACCAAACGAGTTTGTTGCAGCCATTGCCAATTCCAGAGAAGAAATGGGAAGTGATCACCATGGATTTCATCACAGGATTACCCAGAACGAATAAGCAACATGATTAAATCATGGTGGTGGTTGACAAATTAACAAAGGTTGCTCATTTTGTACCTGTGAAGACAACGCATACAACGACTAATATTGCAGAAATTTTCATGAAGGACATTGCTAGGTTGCATGGGATACCTAGGACAATTGTCTTGGACAGAGATACAAAGTTTACCTCCAACTTTTGGAGGGAATTGTTTAAAGGATTTGGCACAAATCTAAACTTTATCACAACATATCACCCCCAGATAGATGGGAAAACCGAGAGAGTCAATCAAATAATTCAAGACATGCTGAGAATGTATGTGATGGATAAGCCGTCTAAGTGGGAAGATTACTTACACTTGGTTGATTTTGGATATAACAATGGGTATCAAGTTTCATTGAGAATGAGGCCATTTGAAGCCTTGTATGGTAGGAAATGCAATAGTCAAGTGAGATGGGACAACCCAACAGATAGAGTGGTACCTGGGCCTAAGTTGCTCAAGGGCATGGAAGACCAGGTGGTCAAGATTAAGAAGAATTTAAAGGCAACTTAGGATAGATAGAAATTTTATGTAGAGAAGAACATGACAACTAGAGAATTTAAAGTAGGGGATCATGTACTTTTGAAAGTGAAGCCCAAGAAAATCTCTTTGAAATTGGGTAGTTATACAAAGCCGACAACCAGATTCTGTGGTCCATTTGAAATATTGGACAGAATAGGGCCAGTTTCATATGTGCTTGCATTACCTACTTCCATGAATGTGCATAATGTATTTCATGCATATTTACTAATATTGATTGGCATCTGATTTAGGTAGAGACAGAGGGATACTTTCAGGTTGAGCCAACATGGGTGTTGGACAAAAAGGTAAAAATGCTTCGGAATTGAGTTATAGAGATGGTAAAATTTCAGTGGACCTGCTACGGTCCTGAAGATGCTACCTCGGAGCATGAATATGCCATGCAGGCAAAGTACCCACAAATTTTTGAATAAATTTGAGATTTTGATCTCTATTTTGTATATGCACTAAGGACAGTGCCAAAATAAGGGGGAGGGGATGTAACACCCCAAGTTTTGAACCCTCATTTTAAGTAGTGTATTGTTACAATGATGAGAGGCTTGAGTGCCCAAACAATTATTTAAAGGGCCAGTATGCCCAATAAATGTAATGCTTTGATCATTATTAATAATAAACACTTCACTGGATGCTATAAAGACAAGGACTAGAGTTATAGGGGGATATGATTCCACAAGAGAGGGGGCTTGAGAGGATAAATATTTATTCCTATGTTAATTACCTTTTTTCCTAAAGGGGGGAATCAGTTATGTGAGCTTCTTGGGGAGGCCAGGAGGTTCTTTGTTTCCCCATGAACATAATTAAACCCACCCCTGGTCCAATTGTGGGGTTGGTCATTGGCTTGCTCGCTCCATCACCTTTGTGTTACCTCATTCTTACCCTCACACACTCCCATGCACTTACCTACCTCCTCCATCCATCCTCACCTGTGTATTGGTCTCGGGAAGGGGGACCAAACTGTGAAAGAATTAGCCACGGGATAGTTGGATCTAGTGGTCGCTGGTGTGATCCAGTCGTTCCTTGAGGCCTTCATGTCTGAGATGCAGTGGCATATGTCTAGCATGGCTCACATCTGCGAGTCTTGAGAGCCCCAACATTGAGAGTCTAGACCAGTTGCATTGGAGGCTTGAATAAGGAGAAGGAATTCCTAAGGGACTATTTGGAAGAGAAATGTGGAGGTTCATTCTCTCAGGTGGTGCAAGATGGGTAGAAGAGAGCTGGGTACTTGGATTGCTGTGAGTGCTAGGAATCCTGTGAGAGATTGAGAGTTGACTGGTTTGGGAAGCCAAGTTCACTCTGGAACTGTCCTTGTGGATTCATATCCCTGGCTCAGGGGTGATGCTGCTGTTGAGATTTGGAGTAGTAGTGTCTATGGTTGGGTGGAACGTCCTTGGTCTATAGCCAGTTGATGTCATCTTTCATAAAGATAAGTTCTCTCCATTGTGATATTATTATTTGTGTATGAATGTTTTTTCATTGTATATTTAATTATCGTTAATTGAATCTTTAGAACATGCATGCTTGTTGGATATTACTGTGCATGTCGTTAATTCTCTTATCTTATGCATCTTTAATAAATAAATAAAGTATCGGTATGAGAAATAATTCCGAGGGTGGGCTTGCAGGTAGCATACCCCGACCTATGGCTAGCGGGGTATGTTACACCTATTCATTTTCTAGAGGGTGATATGCCAATCCCACCTTCTCATTATTCATAGGAAAAACAAGGAACCATGGTTCCTATTTTATTGAATTACAGGCCTCTAAATATAAGTCTGCAAAAATTCTAGAACTTATCATTGAATTCCATGTTTTACATACCAATTGGTCTTTGAGAATGTTGGGAATTGGCAACCATGACAAGTTCCTCTCAATCAAGTGGTCTAGAAGAAGCCTCCAAACATTTTCATCTATCTCAAGCACTCTTTTCCTGCATCTCAGCATAATGTCTCCACCATATATCTCATATTTGTTTTTTCAACTAGATCTTGACCCTAGAATATGAAAATAGAATATATTGTCAGCAATCTAACTGAAAAATTGGCCACCTTGGATGAAAAATGAGATTGAAGAGGTAATAAATGGATATGGGTTCTCTCTAATTTAAGTTTTAGAATAATTCATTAATTGAAAATGGGTGCAACTATAATATACACCTGAGGATGCAACATGTCACTCCATATTCATAGTAGAAATGGTATCCATGGCTGTATTTTCAATGTGTGTAACCATGCCAATTAAATTCATGGTTGATTTGGATTTACTTTATTTGTAATTTTCCTAATTTTGCAATATGTAATTATGCTAATTTTGTAATGTGAATGTCAATGGGAAGATTTAGATCAGGCATTAGGACACAACATGATATGAGATGTAGTTTGGAAAAGGTATGAATGGACATCTACCATCAAAGTATCCTCTGGATAAAGTGGAGTCGTAGTTAGGGTGCATAATGAGTCTGGAAGAATTTGGTTTCAAGTGAGCAGAGGATGTTGGCATGACATTCTGGTCATTTGTTGGCAGACATGCCTCGTGCGCCAGGAGCATGCTTTCCATGTACTTCCCATGAAAAACGTGGTGTGATAGATGGTATACACCTTTTGACTCCCATAATGTGGAATTACTGGGCACCATCAGATGGAAACACATAACAATATTCTTTGAATACTCGTCATTGAATCTGTGAATTAAAAAACATATTTATCAGTCTTTTCCTATCCTTGGTTCCCATCCATGCATGTATTTTTTTATATTTGTTTCAATAAGTTCTATCAATAACAAAAACTACAATGTGTTTTTTTCTTACATTATTATTAACCTATTTTACTCATAATATAAACCATTTTCTATTTATATAAAATATTCAAAATTTAATGTACACATTATTTTTCTAATTAATATGTAAATAATTACAATGTTTTTAAAATTATTTTAACTTTTTATATTAATCTTCTCAATTATAAATATTTTTCATTTATATGAAGATCCATTTAATTAAATTTTTATTGATTAAAATAATGATAATGAAAACAATATATTAACATTTGTAATAATATTTTTTAATTAATAAAAACAAGAAAATTATTGTATTTACAAGCATATTTTGTAATTCATTGTTAGGTAGATGTGTTTCTTGATAATTGCGGGAGATCACTAGTTAAATGACTTGTTTGTTCATATTCAATTTTTTTAAATTATTGAAAACTTAGTATAATAATGGGTGAGAATAAGAGTTAGTAGGGTAGGGTGAAGAAACAACAAATATCCTAGACCTAGCCATAGTAGAAGCATTTTAGTCAATACAAGTAGTAGTTTCCTCCCTATCTGTTGTACTATGTTGTCATTGATGTCAAAGGGTTGATGTCAAGTATTGTCATAGTGAAGTGTTTGTATAATTGATATATTGATTATTGGTTATATGATCATTGATGTAATTGTTGTCAAAGGGTTGATCTCAAGTGGTGTCATAATGATGTGTTGATATTAAAGGGATTTGTATCATTGATGTCATGCCATGGTTGATAGGAAGAACCAAATGGATAAACTCCAAAGTGGTCTCTTTATGGTGAAATCCCTCATGAGAAGGAACACTTGGATACAGTTCTCAAAGTGGTCCCCTTATGGTGAAATACCTCATGGGAAGACACTGTGTGAAGTCCAAATGGTAAGGTGGTTGAGTAGCCCATTAGTGTGGTTAGGGAACCCATGTTTGATTGAGTAATAATACAATGAAGATCTGTGAATTTGTAGGAGAAGCTATTCCAGATGTTTAATTTAGGTCATGCCATTTTTGGTGATATGTGGAATGTCACATAACTCCTCATGGTTAGAGAGTTATGGCCATGTGAAGTTGGAGAACCCTCATGAGTTATCTAGAAGCCCCTAGAAGGTGAAAGAAGTCAAGAAGGTCAAAGAAGTCAAATTATTCTAGAATCTCCTAGAAGAAGTTGACCAGTCAAAGTGGTTAGTCATGGGTTAAGTGATTGCAACAAGAAAACAATAAAAAATAAATTAGTCGCAACTAGAAGTGGAGAGTTTACTATTTGTGGATAAAGTGGTTGTAAGTGGACAAACTGGTTACAAGTGGGTTATCCCCAAAAGAAGGAAGTTGGGTAAGTTGGTTAGAAGATAACCCATAGAGGAAGCTACCTAGAGAAGTTTAAATAAGAGAGCAAGGGTCTCTTATGAGATTGATCTTTTAGCATATTGAATATCCATTTGTGAAAGTTTATTTGGGCATGTATTATTGATAGAGAAAATTCATGACAGAAAAACTGCGACAAAAAAACCACGACAGAAAAACTGCTGCAGAAAAATCACAATAGAAGAATCACGGAAACAAAACCATGACAACAGAGTCATGACAATAGAACCATGGTAGCAGAATCACGATAACAAAACCACAACAACAGATTTGGCAGCTCCATAAAGTTGGTAGTTTGGTAACCACATCAAATTTGCATATTGGAATTGTTCCAATTGTTGCATGGTATGTTATAGGTTTTGATGATTGCTACATGATTATAGGTATGGTTTTGGCTCATGGTCTTGTGTAAGGGTTTATGGTATTTCGTTTATGGAGAGTATGTTGAATTGCTAGAGGTATCTTGTTGGTTAACTTGGTGATATTGTGCATATGGCTGAGAGTTGACTTGATCTTTGTGAGTATATCATATTTGGATGATGATATTGATGAGATAGGTCGAGGTGACAGGTTGTGTTGTGCATAATTGATGCAATTGTCTTGGTATAGACTGTTGGTACAGTTTGACAAATTTCTTTATGTCTACAAGTTAGGTCTTGTACTTGAGGGTTGTATTCCTCACATATCAGTCAGTGCTGAGATATGTAGGATGGGTCTTGAAATTGAGATTTAGTGCTCTTTTCAGTTGGTGCTGATAAAACCTGATATTGTAGTCTCCTGTAACATATAATACAAAAAGATTAAACATATTTATGGTGATCTTTGTGTTCATTATTGTGATGTGTCAAAGTTCTTTATTGTCGATGTATGCTGTTCATATATGTTTACATGCAATCAAATAAGTGTGAATGGAACTAATGAGTAAATGGTGATTGCTAACTAAAGTTTTGTAAGAAGTGTAAAAAGATCCTCACATTGATTCACCCCCTCTCTCAGTGTGCTCGATGTGTCCAACAATTTGTTTCAGAGAAGGCCTTCACTATAAGCCTTAAAATATTGAAGGAGATACGTGGACACAAAAATGGATGAACATGTAGATGAAGTTCCATTCTTTGATGAGACAGATTATTCAACATGGAGAATATAGATGAAAGGGTACTTGAAGTCAAAAGAAGCAAGTGTTTGGGATACAGTTGTTGTTGGACTAATTCCTTTGAAGAATCAATCAAAATTTGTAGCAAAGAGGAATAATGCAATAATGTTCAAGACCATCTTAAAAGGACTCCCAGGTTCTGTCAAAGAAAGCATAGGAAAGTGTACCTCTGCAAGGACCTATGGATGAAGCTAGAGAAGGTATATCAAGACAAAGAATCCAATTCCATCAAGGAAAATGAAGGTAAGGACTCTTCAAAATCTTATGATTGCAATACTCCTAAATGTAATGATTTTCAATGTTCTCCTGAAAATGAAGAATAAGATCTAGAAATTGTTTGTGTAGAATCAACTAACAATTATCTTATAGATGAAGAGGAATATTTGTTGATCCTTAAATATAAAATTATGAATGATTTAGAAGAAGTGAGCATGGAAACAGGATATGGTTCAATTTATTTTGATTATCTTGAAAAATAATCTAAGGAAGCCCTAGAAAAGTACCAAAGACTTACCATGACACTAAGACAAATGCTCAAGAAATAAGAAGGAAGTGAAATAACCCAGCAAAGGACCCAATTAGAAGAAAAAGAAGAAGAAATCAAAAGACTAAATAATGAAATAATTAGTCAAGAAGAAGAAAATAAGAAGGTAGATAATGAGCTTAGGAAAAGTCTTGAAGTCAATGTCAATCTAAAGACCTAACTTGAAGAAGCCAAAATGATAGAAGAACTATTGAAGAATCAAGTAAATGAAAAGGAAGAATCATGCAATAAGCTAGAAGAAGAAGTTGTTGATCTTAGAAGGAAAGAAGAGAAGTAAAAAAGGTTCATGAACAACTCAATTATCTTGGATTGAATCTTGGATAGTCAAAGATCACCAAATGATAAATTAGGTCTTGGATACAACAAGGAAGCAACGCACTTTGAAGCTGGAACCTCTAAGAAACATGAGTGATCCGGATTTGGGAGCGGAATGAACTGATTAACATAATGAATACAATAAACACATGGATATGAAGAACAACACAGATATAAGGTGAACAATATATTCTATTGGATGAATGAAATATGATGAAACTGTGAAACTGCAAAACTAAAACACTTGCTCGAATGGTGGTAGCTATCTCTAAGAAGAGATGTGGTTGCTACGCACATTCATTTGAGAAAAATGATTACAATGAGGATGAATAGGCATTGTTAACATTACTAATGAATTCAAAAACCCTAGACATCCAAAAACCTAACCCTAGGAGATGAAACACCAAAAGTTATGTGGGCCCTTATGGGTAAGTTGGTACCTCAACTTCCTGGGTTCGTAATGTTTGCATATGAACTTCGTTTTAGGCATGTGATAGCCTGTTGGAAAGGTATTTGAGAGAAATACACATTACATTGTTAAAATTTGACTTTGTTTACAATTTGACAATGGCGAGCCAAAAAAAACATTGTTTAGGACTCCAAAACGGCCCTGGAAGTACAACAAGATGTGCTGACATGAAAATATAAAAAATAAGCCAGTTGGTTTAGGTGATAGGCCACTAGTATCCACCTGTAATATGTGTAGGGATTCAAACAAACTCAAAAGTGTAGAACCCACAATTACAAAGAAGTACATATGAACGTGTTGAACTAAAAATTGTCAAGAGGAGTAAGCTGAAATAGGTGGGTGGACACCAATATCCACCTGGATCAGTCCTCCCCCCTTAGCAAGCAATGGTATCCATTGTGTTGAGTTCCCCCATCAGGTGAGGAAACTTCTATTGAATTTGGCCCTGGGTGAGACACTTACCTTGGTGTAGGAGCTGCCCTTCCTTAACAACCCGATAAAGCTGGATCATCTGCTGGCGAATGATCTTGACCCGTGTGTCCACTATCTGATCAGTGGATGTATGTTCCATGGAGTCAGCGTTGAGATATATAGGTGTTAGCTATTTTGCGATCTTCGAGGTGTCTAATTATGGTGGAAAATATGTCCAAAGGAGGTCCACATTGAACAATGGGTGCAAGCCAAGGAAAGGTGGAGTGTTGAGCTCAAAATAATTGCTACCCATTGCCTTAGTGATGGTGTAAGGCCCATAGAGAAGTAGGAAAAGATTCTGATGGGCCCCTGTAAGATGCTCCTTCTACAAATGTAACCAGACCTTATCTCTAACCTAAAACTGGTGTGATTCCCTATGTTTATCATGGCACTACTTGTACTTAGCATTGGATTTCTACAAAATCTCATGGACTTGTTGGCGGATGTGTTGAATCCACTCAATGAATCTGGTGGATTTTTCAGTCTCAGAATGAAAATGGGAAGAGTCTGTCTATGTGGTTGCAAGAAGTAGTGCAACATCAATGGGACCCAAGGGTTGGAATCCCAGTCCCACATGAAATAGGCTATGTTTGGTGGAGCTATGGAAATCCCTGTTGAAACTGTGTTGAACATAAGGGAGACTCTCATCTCATGTACATGGATTCTTAGAGTTGTACATGCACAATATGTGCACAATCATCCGATTGATGACCTCTGTTTGGCCCTTTGTTTGGGGGTGGAAAGAGTGGATTTAGTGAGCTTGGTGTCCAACAATGACCAAAGAATCAACCAGAATGTGTTGAGGAACCTGTTGTCCCTATCAGAGATGATGGTCTGTGGTATCCCAAAGTGCAACCACAATCGTTTTAACAATATCTTGGAAGTATCTGCCATTGTGATGTTCTTCTTGCAGGTTGTGAGGATGTCCATATTCGAAAACCGATCAATGATCACAAATACACAATCATTGCCTTGCTTGGTGGACGGAAGGCCAGACATGTAATCCATTGAGATGGATTCCCAAGGATTCTCGGGGGTAGGAAGAGGGGTGTATAAGCTTTGATTCTTGATGGCTAGCTTGGAAATGGCACATGCAGTGCAAGATCTCATACACTTGCTGACGTCTTGTCGAAGTTTTGGCCAATAATTTTTTTTCTTTAGAATTGCCACAATTTTATCCATGCCCAAATTTCTTTCCATCCAACTGTAGTGGGATTCCCAAATCATATTTTCACGCTCGCTTGCAGGAACACAAATATGGCCTAGATGGCATAACAACCCATCCTGAATGTGAAAATTAATAACAGTTGCACATGCACCCAAGATCTGATAGGTGATGGTGAAGTCCGGATCTTGATGATAAAGTTGGGTCCACTTAGATGCCTCATGTCCACATGAATGGAGCACACTGGTGACTGAGGCAGTCAACGACACGATTGTTTCTCCCTGTCTTATACTTATTGTTGATATGGAACTGTTGTAGGTAGGTGGATCACTTTTGATGGAATTCATTCTACAACTTCCTTTGCATCTGTATGGACTGTAGAGGCTTGCGATCAGTGTGGATAACTGTATCCTTTACCATCATGTAATGTTTCCATTGACGACAGGCTTGTACAATGGAATATATTTCCTTGTCATAGGTGGGTTATTTCCGTATAGTATCTGAGAATGTCTCACTATGGTATGCCACTGGATGACCATGCTGAGTGAGAACTGCGCCTACAACATAGTCAGATGCATCGATATCAATATCGAATGGTTGTTGCATATCAAGAAAGGAGAGTAATGTAGTTGGGAAAAAGAGATGCTTCACATCCTCAAATGCTCGTTGTTGTTCCTTCCCCCACAAAAAATTTTCCCTTCCACCGCCTTTGGTCACATGGCTGGAACCCATGCAATATGGGAGAATATCAACATGAACCATCGGTAGAAGTTGGCCAATCCTAAGAATATTTGAAGCTTATCGGTTAGTGTGGTCGGGGTTGGCCAGTCACGAATGACTTAGATCTTAGCAGGATCAACATGTACCCCATGCTCATCAACAATGTAGCCCAAGTATTTGACCTTGTTCATTTCAAGGGAACATTTTTCCAAGTTGGCATATAACTTGAGATGCCACAGAGTGATCAAAACCTATTGAATATGCTGCATGTGCTCCTCCCAAGTTCTGCTGAAGATGAGGATTTCATCCAAATATACCACCACAAAAGAGTTGGTGAAGGGTCTCAATACATCATCCATCAACCTCATGAAAGTGGCTGGTGCATTTGTTAAGTCAAAGGGCATGACCAACCATTCGAAGATACCTTCTTTATATTTGAAATTTTTCTTCCATACATCAGTTGGTTCGATGGGAACTTGGTGGTAGCCAAACTTTAGGTCAATATTGCTGAAAAAATCCCTCCCTTGAGTTGGTCAAGAAGGTCATCAATCATAGGAATTGGGTACCGGTTTCTGATTGTGATTTTGTTTAATCCTCTATAATAAATGCAGAGTCTACAGGTCCCATCCTTCTTCTACACCAGTACAATCGGGCTTCTGCAAGGGTAGGATTCGGGTCTGATGTGACCCTTTTGAATAATCTCTTGGATTTGACGCTTGATTTCTTCATTTTCCATTAGCGAGCAAAGATAGACTTGTCCATTAGGAAGAGGTGCACCAAGGGTTAGATCAATTGGATTCTTGACTTGGCAGTGCGTCGGTACATCTGTGGATGAGGAGAAGATGTCTCTGTACTCTTCCATGATCCCGTCCACTTGCTTCTGCTGCGAAGAGAGGCTCTTTGTAGAGGCCATGGATGTGGCGATGACCTTCTACTTATTGTGAGCATGGATCACAAATCAGATAAACTTCCCGGTCTATGAAATGAACTTACTGCATTTATGATCAGGGATTAAAGAAAGAGCGGTAGGAGACGCTACCTCTGGTATCCTTTGTCTACCCAAAGTGATAATAACACTGCAGGGTCTAGACTCATACACACCATGAAACTTCCAAAAATATGATTGTCCTAAAAGAACATCACAAACTTCAAGGGGAGAAATATCACACAATACCTCATCTTTGAAAGGCTTGATGCCATAGGGAAGATGACACTGTTGGCTTAACACAAATATATCTTCCTTGGAAAAGACAACCGATGGTGTAGGGATGCGGGTGCAGTGTTGTCGAAAAGTATACCCGCTTGATGACCTCTGCTAAGACTAGGTTCTTCTGACTGCCACTATCGACAATGAAATGAAGTAGATCCCCCTTTACCCACATCTATGAATGAAAGAGGTGTTCCCCTTCCTCTGGTTCTTTTGTTTCACTTGGCTAGAATTTGGTGGTAGAGACAGTGGAATTGGGTTCATCATCGATAATTCGCTTCGCTCCTTCTGGATTTGATTCAGAATCAGAATCAGTCTCTGACTCGGAAGCCTTCAAATCTTCCATGAGTGACTGCTTGGAGCAACATTCTTTAGTGTTGTGCCAAGGGGTTTTATGGTATTCACATGATTTTATTGTGTCCTTATTTGTCTTCTCATTTCCCTTCTTGTGTTGCGGCTTAGACTGGTTGTATTGATAGTGGCCATCTTTTCTCTATCCCTTGTTGTGTGGGTTCGATCCACCTTTACCCTACTTCGACTGTGAGGAGTTTGCAGATCCAAACTCTCACCTCTTCTGCTTAAATTTCTTCTCGATCTTGACAACATATCTATAAGTTGTACCAAATGAGGTGATGTCCAGAAAAATCCATTTTTGTTTGAATGTATCTATGAAAATAGCCAGGGTATTTGAGCACTAGATGTCGCTCAGAGTATTTGATACCCAATTTGGTGTGTAGGGTATGGAAATTATTGGTGAAATCCAGTACTGTCTGGTCCCTTTCTTAACATAGGGTGGTCCATCTGGTGTACTGGTCCTCGTAGCTTCCAACAAAGTATTATTGTTCTTTAATGGCATCCTGGAAGGAATCCCATGTAGGGGAAACCCCAAATATTGCATATTCCTCTATGGCCCTTTGATCAAAGTAAGTTTCCCACCAGTCCTTAACATGGGGGATGACCTTGAGGAGTGAAAAAGTAATATTTCCCCTATCAAAAAAATTGTGGACCAAAAAATACCCTTCGAGAAGATTCAACCATTTATCTACAACATCCGCATCTATTGGTCCTTAAAATAATGGAATCTAAAAACTTACTTGTACCTTCAAGGGGGTTGCATGGCCACTTGATGAAGATGCTTCTACCATTGGCAACCGCCGAAGGATCTGCACAAAGTTTTCCATCATTTCGTTCCTTTGTCGCGCAAGGGATTCCTTGAGAAACATTTTAAAAGGATATCCTACTCCATTATATTTATTTTCTTCTCCCATGGGTTGTTTTCATGCTTGACGTGACCAATCTTACAATGGATCGATTGGTTCGAGTCCCAACTTATTGTACCCAGATCTTGCTGGGGACATGCACGAAGAAAAATTAATGAAGAGAAGATCGCTCTGATACCACTGATCCAGATTTGGGAGTGGATCAAATTGATTGACATATTGAATTAAATAAACACAGGGATATGAAGAACAAAACAAATATCCAGTGAACAATATCTTCTATCAAATGAATGAAATAGGATGAAACTGTAAAACTGCAGAACTGAAACACTTGCTCGAATGGTGGTAGCCATCTCTGAGAAGAGATGTGGATGTTACACACATCCTTCTGAGCATAATGATTACAATTAGGGTCCAAAGGCCTTATTAACATTACTCATGCATTCCAAAATCCTATACATCCAAAAATCTAACCCTAGGAGATGAAACGCCAAAAGTTATGTGGGCCTCTATGGGTAAGTTGGTACCTCAACTTTTCGGGGTCGTAACATTTGCATACGACCTCTGTTTTAGGCGTGTGATAGCCCGTTAGAAAGGTATTTTAGATAACTACACATTACGCCATAAAAATCTGACTCCGTCTACAGTTTGACTATGAAGAGCCAAAAACACACTGTTTAGGGCTCCAAAACGGCCCTGGAAGTACAACAAGATGTGTTGACATGAAAACAAACAAAATAAGTGAGTTTCATTAGGTGAGAGGCCACCAATATCCACCTGGAATATGTGTATGGATTCATAAAACCCCATAAGTGTAGAACCCATAATTAAAAGAAGTACAAAGGAATGTGTTGAACTAAAAATTGTCAAGAGGAGCCAATTGGAATAAGTGGGTGGCCACCGATATCCTCCTGGATCAATATGGTAAGTCCTTTATTCTCAAAAGGTGGAACCAATGCTGCAAGTCAAGCACATACAAAAAACAAGGAAACCTTCATAAGAATAAACAAATAAAACATCAAGAATCCATCCCTACACCTCAAAGAAAATTGAGAAGAGAAATTCCTTCAAGGTGGACACCAAAGCAAAGGTATGGAATTTGTTTTCATGGTCACTATTTCTTATGTAATCAATATGGTTACAAAGCTTTGGATTTCAGACATTATGCAAGGAAATATGTTGGAAGGTTTCATAACACACTAAGATGTTGGAGATGTAATCAAGTAGGACACATTGCTGCTCATTGTCACACCATGAGATGTTAGAGATGAATTGGGTTTGGCCACAAAGCTCAATATTGTTGGAATTCAAGGAGACAGACAATGAGGAGTGCTTCATATAGCATGGAAAGAAGAGAACATGTAAATTCAAAGGAAGAAAATGTTGAAAGGATGGAAACTCAGAGTACAAGTACAAAGAAATCATGACACTCTTAGAAGTGGATGAAGAAGACTGAAACAACCATACATGAATGAATGAATAAAGAATCAAGAAAGCTTCACTCTTTCTAAAGAATACACGAGCTCTTGTGGGAGAATTCACGTACATATGTGAGGTGACCTATAAAAAATTTGTGTAGATACACGAGCTGTCCGTGGAACATGACGCATACATGTGGAAAAATCCTTAAGAAGAGGAGTGTACAAATGAGTTGCAACATGGTTTGATGGTATCACTCTATTTTTCAAGATCTGACATGTTTTTTTGCAGGTTTTAATGATTATATTCTTGCATGTGATTTTTATGTATGTATGGTGATGAAATATGGTCAAGTGTTGAATCTTATCTATCTCGAATGCATGGTACAAACTTTCATGTGTGGATTGATGCATTCCTAATAAGGTATACTGTTGGTTATGTTGTCAGTGATGTTATGGCACCTTGTCTATGAGATAAATTAGTCAGATGAAGCTCAAAGGAATCTAGACAGGGGGAGCATCCCCAAGGAGAGTTCAGGTAGGGGGACCAACCCCAAGGAGAGATATACCCTTTTCCATTGATTTCAAAGGGGGAGAGATAGTCACATTGATTTGGCAAGATTAACATTGATGAGGAACGATGATCATAGAGGGAGCATGAACATTTCCATGTCCAAGTGTTGCCATCATTGATTGGTGTTGACATCAATGTTGGTGTTTCCATCAATGACAGATGGGGAGATTGTTGTACTATGTTTTCATTGATGTCAAAGGGTATATGTAAAGTATTATCATAGTGATGTGTTTGTATCATTGATATATTTATTATTGGTTACATGGTCATTATTGGTTATATGGTCATTGATGTAATTGTTGTCAAAGGGTTGATGCCAAGTGGTGTCATAATGATGTGTTGATATTAAAGGGAGTTGTATCATTGATGTCATTTCATGGTTGATAGGAAGAACCAAATGGATAAACTTGAAAGTGGACCCCTTATGGTGAAATACCACATGGGAAGATGCTCTTGGATAAATTTCTCAAAGTGGTCCCCTTATGGTGAAATCCCTCATGGGAATATGCTTTGTGAAGTCCAAATGGTTAACTGGTTGAGTATCCCAACAATGTGGTTAGGGAACCCATGTTTGATTTAGGAATAATGTAATTAAGATCAATGAATTTTCAGGAGAAACTATTCTAGATGGATAGTATATGTCATGTAATTTCTGGTGATATGTGGAATGTCACACAAATCCTCATGGTTAGAGAGCTATGGCTATGTGAAGTTGGAGAACCCTCATGATTTATCTAGAATCCCCTAGAAGGTCAAAGAAGTCAAGAAGGTAAAAGAAGTCAAATTATTCTAGAATCTCCTAGAAGAAGTTGACCAGTAAAAGTGGTTAGTCATGGGTTAAGTGGTTGCAATAAGAAAACAATTAAAAATAAATTAGTTGCAACTAGAAGTGGAGAGTTTACTATTTGTGGATAAAGTGGTTGTAAGTGGAAAAAGTGGTTTGAAGTGGGTTAGCCCCAAAAGAAGGAAGTTGGGTAAATTGGTTAGAAGATAACCCCTAGAGGAAGCTACTTGGAGAAGTATAAATAAGAGAGAAAGTGTCCCTTATGAGCATGATCTTTGAGCATATTGAATATCCATTTGTAAAAGGTTATTTGGGTAGCTATTATTGATAGAAAAAATTCACGGCAGAACTGCGATAGAAAAATCGCCGTAGAAGAATCGCGACAACAAAATTGCGACAATAGACTCGCGACAACAAAATTGTGGCAGTAGAGTCGCGACAAAAAAATTGTGGCAGTAGAGTCGCGACAGTAGAACTGCAATGAAAGAATCACAACAGAAAAACTGTGACAGTATAATTAAGGTAGCAAAATCGTGACAAAAGATTTGGAATCTCCAGAAAGTCGGTAGTTCGGTAACCACTTCATATTTACACACTGGAATAATTCTAATTGTTCCATGGTATGGTATAGGTCTTGATGATTGCTACCAGATTAAAGGTATGGTTTTGGCACATGGTCTTGTATAAGGATTTATTTTATTTGGTGTATGGAGAGTATGGTGTTTTGATAGAAGTATCTTGTTGGTTAACTTGGTGATATTGTGCACATGGTTAAGAGTTGACTTGATCTTTGTGAGTACATCAGATTTGGATGATGAGATTGCTGAGACATGTTGAGGTGATAGGTTTTGTTGTGCATATTTGATGCACTTGTCTTGGTATAGACTGTTGGTATAGTTTTTCGGATTTCTTTATGTCTACAATCTGGGTCTTGTACTTGAGGGTTGGATTCCTCATATCTCGATTGGTGTTGAGATATGCATGATGGTTCTTGAAATTGAGAGTTGGTGCTCTTTTTAGTTGGTGTTGACAAAACGTGAGATTGTATTATCATGTAACATTTAATACAAAAAGCTTAAACATATATTTGATTCTCTTTGTGTTCATTATTATGATGGTTCAATTTATTTATTGTTTATGTATGTTGTTGAGATATGTTTATATGCAAGAAACTAAGTGTGAATGGAACTAATGAGTAAATGGTGATTGCTAACTAAAGTTTTGTAAGAAGTCTAAAAAGAGCCTCACACTAATTCATCCCCCCCTCTCAGTGTGGTTGGTGTTTCCAATAGTATCTACACCAACGACACATACTGAAGTTTCTAATATCTATGCAAAGGTTTTTCTGAGAACTAATCTAGCACTTTCCCATAAATAAATACAAAAGAACTGCAAAATTCCATTGTACTTTCCCATACATAAATACACAAAATCCATGTATAATATCAATCAGAAAGTAATGGAGGTCACTGTACTTACTAAGGAAGCAATAAACAACTAGAAATGAAGCTTGGTAGTAATGAATAGACTCATGGAAAATGAAAAAAATTGAGTATACTTTTCATGAACTTAGAACCACCTTGTCTACATATATACTTGAATGGGGTCTCAATAAGTACTGCCATATATCCTTTCTTCCTTCTCACCTTCACATCAAGGTGGACATTGATTTTTAAACATTGTGATTTCCCAACTGAAATCTTCAAGTAAACAACAATTTTATAACTTTCATGGTGATGTTTGGAGAATGAGTAGCATTTGGGGGTAAAAAATAATGTTTTTTTTATAGTGGATATTGCAAAGAGATAAGGATCCATGGAATCAATGGAATAATTCTTATCACTCATGATGCATGGGGTACCAACAATTGATTATAACTACTTGTTGATATAATTTTCATCGTTGTTGAGATATGGTTCTCCACGTTTCTTGTTTTCATAGACTTTGCTTTCACTTTTTCCCTGTCTTCATAATTGGGTTAAAGTATCTAGCATTGGTTAAAGTATATAGCATGAGAAGGATTGAGAAATAGGGTTTATATTTCATGGACCAAATAAATCCTCCTTCACACAAATGATAGCTAGTTTTTGTTGTTCATGATTGAGATCCAGAATAGTAGCCACAGGACATGCCCTTACACATGAATAATTTTAACAAAAAGTCTATAACTCGATCAAATCACATTGATTCAATTGTATAACTAGATCAAATTAATTTGATCCAATCGAATAAAAAAAACACATTGATATCTCAATGATCCTAATCTATATAGTTCACTGGGAAGGTCCACTTTACCTGCAATGAAAGTGAGTCCTCAATAGACTAGTGCGAACAATCATGAGAAGCATGGACTATTCTTCCACAGGAAAAACTGCTTACATTATATATGTAATGACTATAATAATTAAGTTGATTTAATTTGACATCTATATAGAGTCATAGAATGCACTATGCAATGATGACACTTGTAGCAAAGTATTCTTGATATATATATTAGGATCTTTATCCTTTTTCTGAGCATGGCCCAATTTTTTATTTTTTTCCTATCATTTTTTAACTATCTAATGGTGTATGATGCTTACTCCATTATATAACATAAACAATACCACTGACTGAATCAAACAACACGAACTATCAGGCTCAACATCAATTCAATTCTCTGACAATTTTTAATCTGTAAATACATAATATAATTGTTGTGCTGAAAGCATATAATCTTTGGAGGAAAGATGATAATCTATGTGATAAAAATATGAGGAATATACATATGGTAAGTCGTGAAAACACACACATAATATATGGCATGGGTTGTTTTTTTTCACAAGAAGGATTTGTGAAAAATGTTTATGACAATAAGAATCATCTACTCTAGATAGTAAATGTAGCCCTGAATGAACAACTAAGAATTAGGTCATTGGAAGAATATTTAAGAAAAACTAGTAACATATAATGCAAGAGAATGCTTTTACTATAAACCTGATTTTGGGTACATTGGGTATATGCTTTTACTACAAATATTTTAGTTAGTGGATACGTAGATGATAAACTACTAGTTTAAAAAAGACGATACTTTTGTTAAATATAATATTTTAGCTTCAATACCACCAAATTAAAATCTTGTTAACTTCCTTGGATTCAAGTGATTATAAGAGACTTACATATATATAGAATGGATATCAAGATGCAACTTTTTACTCTAATAAATACTTCAGGACTATAATCTGATTATAGTTCCCTGCCATTTCTTTCAAGTCTTAGCATTGGCTCGTAAACTCTTCAAGATCATAACATGCATGGAACAATATTGGTCCCAAGATAGCTTTACAATCATGAAACTTCTCGAGAAACTTGTTATGCACATACAATGACAAATTTATAGTCACAAAATGATATTGTGCCACAAATGGTGTATAATTCATGAGATTTTCCAAGGCTAATGAGAACTTGTCATCCTAAAAACATATTTCTACTGCATCCAAAACTATACTCAAATTATTGCTCATTTGTAACTTTCCTTCTTTTAGAAGGAAGCAAAAATGACTAGGAGTTTCTATAAGGACGTCAGTACACTGCTCTAGATTTTCTAGTTGGTTTTTCCACTTAAATCATGTTGTTGCAACCATGGACCTAAAAGGCATTCTTCTTTGGAAATTTTCTTGCAGGCGTGAAGGACTGAGAAACCAACTTGACACTAGGTACTAGAAACAATCCACTTGGACTCTTGGAGTCCTGAAACCTCCTTTGCACAATTGGCAGGGACTTTCTTCCATTTGCAACTCCCCTTGCTAAAACATAACCTTGGGTGGAATAGTTAATGTTAAATATTATGAAAAATAACAAGGGTGCATTTTTATACAATGAAAAATAAGTTCGATTTTATAAATGTGATATATTATTATATTCCAAATCTAATGTATATATTAACAAGGGAATTCTATTAAGATATGAATACATATCGGTATAAATTTTTTAAAGTACTTATTACCAAAACAAGTAAAAGGGGAATTAAAAATGGATATTAATAAGAAAACAGATGCTTTTTTTTAAAGGTCTTTAAATCTCATGCTTTGGATTATTAACACTCAAAGGGAGTATTAAAAAACTGAATTCAACATCATTATTGGTGTGACCCTTACGAAAAATCATATCAACATCGACTTCACAAATCAATTATTAATTCTAGAGCCAAGTATAATTGAAAATAATTTTGGAAATAAATATGAATTTAAGGACTTACAAGTAACAATTGATGGTTATAAATACATATCCCAATTGCAAGATACCAGATATAATAAATATGCAGAACAAAAACAAAATGCTAGAAATGGCAGAATAATAGTAATATAACCAACATAATCTCCACAATAACACAAAAATAATATGAGAACAACAACTGAAATAGCACTTTGATTCAGAAAGAAATGTTCATAGGCCTCTTTGAGGGGGAAACCTCCAGTTGAGCAGTGCTCTGTTACAATAATCTCCAAGATAGGGTTTTCATACCCTCGACCCTTATTTATACTAAATATGTCTATTAAGAGAAGCATTTAGAGGAAGATCCTTCTAGAAGCTGAAGCTTCTAGTAGGTCTTCTTACATCCACCTTATTCTATTTTATTGAAAGGACTTATTAATATTGACCTTTATTACATCCGAATACATTGATCTACCTACGTGTGGGTTAGGAACTTAACATGTCTTCCCCCTTAAAAACAACCTTGTCCTCAAGGCTTGAGATGTGGAAACTGCTGCAGAATGGTAGCTGGTTCCCAAGTGGCATCTGCGGGAGTCATATCTTTCCACTATACTAGCACTTCCTTGATGGTTCTCTGATGCAGGTGACGCTCACGCTGGTCCAAAACTGCTTCTAGCTGTAGCCAAATGGATCCTTCTTCAGCTAACTTTGGAAGGTTGGTTTGAATTTTGCACTTGGTTTCAATCACCTTCTTCAAGCATGAAACATGAAAAACAAGATGTAGCTTCGACTGACTGGGTAGAGCTAACTGATATGCAACTTGTCCCACACTCTTGAGAACTATGTAAGGGCCATAAAATTTGGGTACTAGCTTCTGAAAATGCTCAGCCTTGAGGGATGTTTGCTTATATGGTTGCAGTCTCATAAACACCTGATCCCCTTCTGCAAATTAACATTCGGAGCGACCTTGATCTGCTTGCTGCTTCATTCGATTCTGTGCCATGACCAAGTTCTCTTTAAGGGTACGGAGGATATCCTCTTGGAATGTAAGTGTTTGGTCAACAGCCTGGACCTTTGAGGTACCCGGTAAGTATGAGAGAACTAAAGGTGGCTTCTGTCCATATACCGCTTCAAAAGGAGTCATGCAAGTGGCTGTATGGTATGTAGTGTTGTACCACCATTCGGCTAGGGGTAACCATTGATCCCACTGGTGTTGTTTTTCAGAGGAAAAGCACCTTAGATATGTTTCCAAACACTTGTTGACAACTTCCGTTTGACCATCCATCTGGGGATGATAAGTTGAACTGAGATGCAATTGTGTGCCTCGTAGCTTAAAGAGTTCTTACCAAAAATTGCTTATGAAAGTTGGGTCACGATCAGAAACAATAGAGTGCGGCATGCCATGAAGCTTGAAGACCTGTTCCATGAAAATTTGAGCCACCGTGGATGCAATAAATGGGTGGTGAAGAGCGCAAAAATGAGCATACTTGGAAAGGCGATCTACCACCACCATTATGACTGATTTATTCCCCGATTTGGGTAAGCCTGTAATAAAGTCCATAGAGATATCCTTCCAAATAACAGGGGGAATCGAAAGCAGTTGGAGGGTGCCTAGAGATTTGAATGTTTCTCCCTTATTGTGTTGACACACCTCACATTCAGCGACAAACTTACAGATGTCCTGTTTCATACCATCCCAGTAAAAAGAACGTTTGACCCGGTCATATGTTTTGGTGAACCCTAAGTGCCCCGCTGTGGGTGTAGCATGAACCTCAGAAAGTACCATGGATTTGAGCTTGGATTGTTTACTTAAATACAAGCGGCCTTTGTATCGAAGCTCATCCTGGAGCTAGGAGTACCATGGGGGAGCCGGAGCCTTATTCTGCAGTTGCTGGATCAGATGCAAACTTTTGGGATCTTGAAACCATTCCTAGCGCATAGCTTGGAGCCGATCGGGTACAATGAAGGAAAGAGAAAAAAGGGATCCTTCGTCTTCATATTTCCATGACAGTGCATCCACCATGACATTGTCTTTGCCCTTCTTGTAAATGATCTCATAATCATATCCAAAGAGCTTAGTCACCCATTTTTGTTGCTCCTGGGAGGAAATGCGTTGTTCCAGAAATTACTTGAGGCTTTGATCATCGGTCTTAATTTGGAAGCGTTTCCCCAAGAGATAAGGACACCATAGCTCAACGACATGTAGAATCGCCAACATTTATTTTCCATAAATGGGTTTGCCTAGATTTCGTTTAGACAATTGCTTGCTGGGGAAGGCCAAAGTTCGACCCTCTTGCATAAGGACATCGCTAATTCCTTTCCCTGAGGTGTTGAATTCCAACACAAAGGTCTTTGTGAAATTAGGAAGGGCCAGAACCGGAGTGGTGCACATGGCCGTCTTCAAGGTTTGAAAATCTTGAGTAGCTACTGGAGTCCAAGTGAAAGAGTTCTTTTTGAGGAGAGTCGTGAGAGGTGCTGCAATATTTCTGTAGTTCTTAACAAACTTGTGATAATACCCTGTTAGGCCCAAAAAGCCACACAATATTTTGAGAGTCTTTGGGTGAGGCCAGTATTGCATAGCTTCAATCTTTTTTGGGTCCACCCTGATGCCATCCTTTCCCACCAGATGACCCAAGTATTCTACTTCTGAGGCACCAAAAGCACATTTGGACTGTTTCAGGAAAAGTTGGTGCTGAGAGAGTAGGCGGAGAACTTGATCCACATGAGTAAGATGGTCTGACCAGGTTTTTCTATAGATGAGGATATCATCAAAGAAAACTAAGACAAAATGACGGAGAAAAGGGTGGAAGACATGGTTCATGAGGCTCTGGAAGGTGGAGGGGGCATTACACAAGCCAAAGGGCATGACCAAAAACTCATAGTGGCCCTCATGAGTGCGAAAGGTGGTCTTGGGGATGTCGACCTCTTTCATACGTATCTGGTGATAGCCCGAGTGAAGATTAGGTTTGGTAAAGAATTGGGCACCTCTCAATTTATCCAGGAGGTCATCAATGACAGGAATAGGAAATTTATCTTTGATGGTTAGTTTGTTGAGAGCACGGAAGTCAGGACACATTATCCAAGAACCTTCTTTCTTCAGTACCATGATGACCGGAGACGAGTAAGGGCTCGTACTAGGATGGATGACGCCTGCAGTAAGGAGTTCTTGGACCATTTTCTCAATTTCATTTTTTTGTGCAAAGGGGTGGCGATATGGACCGATATTGGGGGGAAGGCTTCTTGGGACAAGGGGAATGGAATGATCATGAACACCATGGGAAGGAGGGAGTCCTTGGGGAGTGGAAAATACTGTTTGATGTTTAGAAAGGAGGGCTTGGAGGTCTTGGGGCACTGGGGGTGTCTCTGTGGCTTGTATGGTGTGGAGTTGGGAAATGACACCAGATTGACCTTTTTTGAGTAGTTTTTCCATGCGATGAGAACTGATGACCTCAGGTGAACCAATAGTGATGCCTTGAAATTTATATTGGTGGCCTCCTTGGTCGAATTGCATGGTTAAGTTCTGAAAATCCATGAGAATGGGACCCAAAGTCCTTAGCTAGTCTACACCCAACACAATGTCGCAACCGCCCATGTCAATAGAAAACATATGGGATTTTAGGTGGTAGTCACCGATTTGGAGACACACATTTTCATAGTGCCCGCCACATTTCATAGAACCACCATTGGCAATCATGATTTAGAAATTGTTGACAACATGGATGTAGCAATGGGTTTCTTGGGCAATGCGGCGATGAATAAAATTGTGGGTGCTGCCACGATCAACCAGAATGATGACCTTTCGGTGCTTGATGTAACCAATTAACTTGAGGGTTTGGGGGGTAGAGAAGCCAGTGAGAGCATTGAGGGAAATGATCGGTTCCACTTCAAGAGGGTCGGAGGGAGGGTTTATGTCAGTGATTTCTGGTGACTCGGGCACAAGGGGAGTGTCAACATCCTCTTCCAGAATATCCTCAGAGACGGCCATAAAAATATTTTGTTCCTTACATTTGTGGCTCGGGAAATATTTGTCATCACAAATATAACAGAGGCCTTTGAGTTGGCGTTCATCCATTTCAGCCCTGGTCAATTTTTGGATCTTTAATGGGGCAGAGGGAGTAGTGGGGTTTACTGGTTTAGGGCGAGGGATAAAGAAAGGCTTATGGTTTTGAGAGGAAACAATTTTTTGTGCTTATTTATCTTTTTTAGTAGCCTCCACCCAAGTCGTAGGTCGAGCCATGAGGACATGGGCCCGAATCTCCTCCTTGAGGCCACTAATAAAACACTATCGAAAGAAAGCATCAGTCATGCCCTTTGTTCGAAAAGCCAGGCGCTCAAATGCAACTATGAAGTCTTCTACTATTCTTGATTGCTTCAATTTTTTCAAACGACCCAAATGGTTGGTGTCAGTTTCAAAGCATTCATAAAGCTCAGTCACAAAATGGGTCCAAGAAATATACCCTTGACGGGAAGTTTTTCTCCATTTCCTCCATTGCCAACATTCTTGATCTAGATGGAGAACACCATACCAGAGTTTGGCCAAGTCATCTATAATGTTGTAGAGAGAGAAATAATGTTCCATTTGGGTGACCCAACCAGTGGGGTCCGAGCCATCAAATTTGGTTACATCCACCCATGGAAGTCATATGTCCCGTTGAAAGTGATGGGGTTGAAAGGTATGGGACTGGGAAGAAGTTTCACCTTCAGTCTTTGTATGTGCGTCAGGAAAAGGGTCATCGGTAGGGATATTGAGTTTGGTGTAGAGTGATGCAAAGACAGATTCAAGCTGGGTGGTCAGTTCGTGTTTGACTTCCACCATTGCGGATTGCACGGATGCATTTATGGTGGTATTGATGGATGTATCACGAGAGGCAATAGTAGCGCTGAGTTGTTGCACTTCTTGTTGGGTCTTGAGGAAACTAGATTACAAGGTGTTGAAGTGAGACTCCAGTTCTTGGCTACAAGTATGGGCCATGAGGATGGGTGAACTGAAAAGGGAGTGGGCAGGGTCAGAAATTTTTGCAGAAAAATGATATGGATGAATGTGATAAGGGAGAAGAGATGAATCTAATGGAATAGGTCTCAAATAATGGTGAAAAAAATTTCAGACTTGTTTTATTTTTTTTTTACAGCTGGGGGTTATACTTCGGTCTGAAGAATAATGCAGTGCTGAAATCCCCAAATTCTTAACCAGAAAGAAATGTGTATTTACTTTGCAACCCGAACACAGATGCATGACAATTGATCTCGCCGATTTAATTTATTTATGTTTATGTTTATGTTCCCCATGGGTTAGGTATTCAAGGGTTCTATAGACAAGGGTTTTCCTTGTGCTATAGCTCTCTGATATACGTGCGGGGTCCAATAGTAGTACTCGGCCCAATATCTCAGGGCACTAACTAAGGAGGATAGACCGTACCCTTAGCCGTACTACCCGACTACCCAGGTACTAGAGAGTATCTTCTCGAGTGTTGTTCTTGGTGACACTATAGCAGTCCAATGACCGATAGGTTTATCTAAAGAGGGCTTTAGGAAATCTAGGCTGATCCGTACACAGGTGCTATCTGATGTGATACCACTCGAAGGGGTACCAACAGGGGTTACAAGGGTGGCCAACAGATGTGCGCTTAAGAACCACTTGTATTTCCTGCATGTATGAATCCCTCAATCGCGAGTTTATGTGCATAACGACAGATCTCTATGGCTTAAAGACTCCGGAATACGTCTCTACCCTGAAAAAAATACCCACAATTTCCGCCAAGGAAAGTGCTCTGATACCACTTGCAAGATACCAGATATAATAAATACGCAGAACATAAATAAAATGCTAGAAATGGCAGAATAACAGTAATATAACTAGCATAATCTCCACAATAACACATAAATAATATGAGAGCAACAATTGAAATGACACTTTGATTCAGAAAGAAATGTTCACAGGCCTCTTAGAGGGGGCAACCTCCAGTTGAGCAGCTCTCTATTACAACAATCTCCAAGCTAGGGGTTTCATACCCTCGACCCTTATTTATACTAAATATGTCTATTAAGAGAAGCATCTAGAGGAAGATCCTTCTAGAAGCAGAAGCTTCTATTAGGTCTTCTTACATCCGCCTTATTCTATTTTATTGAAAGGCCTTATTAATATTGACCTTTATTACATACGAATACATTGATCTACCTATGTGCGGGTTAGGACCTTAACACCAATTCAATGTTACAATTATGTTTATAAAAGAAGTTGCCACATTTCTTGGTTTAACCTGGCTAGAAACATTGGGTACCTTCATCTTAAACATAGAGAAACAATTTTTGATGTTTTATTATAAAAATAAGAGGCTAATATTGAAAGATGTTACAAATGAACCCATTCTTAGAAGTGTCCTCATTATAAGACCTTCAAAATACCTTAAACATTATCCTTCAATATAACAAGTAGTTGATAGAAAATGTGCAATTTGTTTTTGACAATATTGTCACTAATAAAGACAAAGAAATTTCTTGTCTAAAAGAGCATAATAAAAAACTAATTGCACAAAATAAGAAGTTAAAGAACATGAAACAACATAATCAGAAGTTAGAGCAAGAGAATCAATATTTTGAGAAGAAATTATTAGAGAAGGATGAATAAAATTCTTCCCTAAAGAAGCTTAATAAAAAAATTGGTTGAACGAATAAAAACCTTAAAGGATGAGAAGTTAGAGAATAAAAAATATAAAAATAAATTTGACACGTTAGAAAATGATGAAGAACTTTCCTACCTGAGGAACCATAATCAAAGTTTACTTCCACAAATCAATAAGTTTAAGGATGAAGAAAAAAGACACAACCAAACAAAGAACCACTAGTCGACAAAGAAACAATGATTGATCTAGTTGAAGTAGGGATATCGTTAGATGTTGAAGTATAAATGATGGAAAATCCAATTATTTCTACCAATAAACATTTAATGATCAACAAAGAGATGCAAGTATGCAAAGAATACATACTACCAAACATGAAACAAGATGGAAATAGAAATATGGTAAGAAAAAACCCATGTTACAGGGATGCCTTATCGTCATCCAAATCACAAGAGTCATTGTAACGAAAGATGAAATCAATATGAGAAACTAAGTGAAGATACTATTATATTGAAGAGAAGCTTAGGAGGAAATAGAAATATGGTAAGAACAACCCATGTTACAAGGAATCCTTATCGTCATCCAAATCAAAAGAGTCATTGTAACGAAAGATGAAATCAATATGAGAAACTAAGTGAAGATACTATTATATTGAAGAGAATCTTAGGTGTGGAATCTGATCATGTTCCAAATCATAGAAGTAATCAACGCATGATTTTCCATAAAATTGAATTAGGTTGGTTTGGCCCCTTCATGGTTTGACAGTTCTGTGCAACTATTTGTAACTCACATCATCTCGTATCATCAACTGTTGCAATGACAAGACCAAAGAATCATGCGAAGGAATTACAAGTCAAGACAAACACATAAAGACTTTCCATAAAATTATTTGAGGACAAAGCATCTTAAAGGGTTAGGCAATGTGATGAACATAAATATAAATATATAAAACATCAATAAATAATAATAACAATAATAAATTATAATTGATAATAAATTATAATTAATAATAAATGAAAGGAAACATCCTAATCTAAAGGACATGATATACCAAGAGACATGACCCCTCATTCATTATGACTAGCCAATGTGACGCAGCCGCGCTCGCAATCACGTCCACTCATATGATCTTCTCTTCCTTTGGCCCAAAGAACACTAACCGGTCCTTCCTTTTTCCTATCGGGAAATCTTCACCCACAAAATTCTTCGCGCGATCCCCTCCCTGCACTCGGAGGATCGGACTTCGTGATTTTGCGAGGTCAATGATCGAACGCTGTACCCTAGGATCACCGAGACTCGACACCTCAGTCAACACTGACCTTCCCCTTTCCTGTCGGAGCTTCTCCTATCACGATTTCGCTACTCGCGACGTCGAACCTTTCATTTTACTGACTCCCGACTCTCGATATGCCGATTTACCCGACACACGTGCAGATTGACCCTTCAACGTCCTGTCACCTCTATCGAGAATTCAGGGTTCGTGATCTCGCGAATCCTGATTCAATGTTTTCGGCGCTTCTCGCTGTGAAACTCCGATATCTCGTGCCACCTGTCCTCCACTCACCGACTCCGCTGTGGCCCACACACTGTCTTTCAACTGCTGAGATATCACGTATCGCAATATCGTGGTTCCCGTTGAAATCGTTTGGAGTTTCAACCTACGAAACCCCGATACACGATATACGTGTAGATCCGACGGTCCATGTGGCTCGGATCAATGGCGCTTCTCGTCCTGAGCTTTTAAATTTTTGGGAATATGTCGCCGTATCTCTCCTGCACCCCTCCAAGATCTAATGGCTCAAGGAGATTCGCGAATTCTCCTCAGAGAGTTCCAACCGTCCATCTCTCCTGGTGAAATCTGTGAAATAACTAAGTGTTCCTCCGCAGAACTCATTCCCATGTGTGCCAACTTGCGATGCTTCTTGAAACCCTTCGAGGCACAACTTCCCTGAGCTATCCTTCAACAAATTTGAAGGCCTATCCCTCCTGAGCTTTCCCACAACCTTCAAGTCCTTCAAGAAACTCTCGCACGCACTCCTTGTGGGAACCTTCAACCACGTCTAAGTGTTGAAGTCTTTCGACTCTGCGCACTCCTTGCCGCAGAAGTCTTCAATACTCTTGCTCAGAATCACAACTCTGAGTCTTAACTTATCCTGCACACTCCTTGCATGGATCCTATGCTCAAATGCACTTCTAGAAATAGAAACAAAGGTTAAGCTATCTGAGCCCTCCGTCAACGCACTTCTTGCGAACACTTCAACTGCACTCCTTGTAGGAATCCTCACTCAGATAGAGAAACAATTGAAACTAATTCTCTTTCCTTCCAGATTTCAATTCAAACATGAAATCATGTACACAACATAACAACAAATGCATAACAGGAAATAAACATTCATGAGCACATCATTCAACATCAATACGCAGAGACCACACAAAACCATGAATTTGAATCAAAGCTTTCTATTAATTCAAATGTCTGTACATGGGTGTTCTTCCTCATCTCTCTGCGTTCTCTTCCTGGACAATAATGCAAATGCACAATGAGGGTGTCTATATCCCGTTTCCCTCTTGTGCTCTCAAGATGTCTAATCTACAATTAAATATTCTATCTACTTTACATTAACTATATTAAATGCCTCCATCTACCTAAGGACGAGAGCAATCCGCTCAAGGTCCATTTACAATATACAAGTGCACTTTCTCTTAATGGCTCATTTAATATTTTGGCGCATCACTTCAAGGGAAATATTCAAAAATGTTGGCTGGCTTGTCTAGTTGTCTTCCGCTTTTCGCGCTGGCTCGCTTGATGTGTTGGCGATGCTCCTGCATCATACTCCCCCGCTTGAAAAATTTCATGGGCTCCTGTCCATGAGCTCCTGCACGGTCTATCCATGCTTCTGAATATCTACTTCACTCTCCCAGCTGGCATCTTCCACTGGATGGTTCTTCCACTTGACCAGATACTCGAAGTATTCTTTCCTTCTGGTCCTCTTACTCACTCGCTTATCCTGTATGCGCTCCATCTGCGACTTTTCTGCAACTGGCATCTTCTTTCACCATTGAATCACTGGCTGCTCATTTCCTGCTTCTTCAGGCTTATACGGGTACAAATCCGAGACGTTGAATATCAAAGATATTCCAATTCCACCCGGTAATTCAATCTCATAAGAATTTGTCCCAAACTTCTTCAAGACCCTACACGACCTGATTTTCTTCATTTTCAGCTTGTTATATGTTCCTCTTGGGAACCTTTATTTCCTCAAATGTGACATAACTAACTCGCCAACCTCGAACTGAAGTTGTCTCTTCCGCTGATCAGCTCTGCGCTTATATTCATGACTTGAATCTAGCAGTCGCTGCTTCACCTGGTCGTGAAGTTCTTTCATCGCCTCTACGAACTCTTTGGCACTTGCGCTCCTAGTCGCCATCTGTTCTGAATCCCTCAGTTCAGAAACTCCTCTCGGCTGTATACCATATACAATCTGGAATGGAATCTTGCCTGTTCTCTTGTTCATTGAGTGATTGTACGCAAACTCTGCCTGCAGCAATATGTTGTCCCAACTGCTGTGGTGCTCTGTCACCAAGCTTCTTAGTAAGTCTCCTAGACTCCTGTTCACGACCTCAGTTTGTCCATCCGTATGAGGATGATACGCTGAACTAAACATCAAGTTAGTCCCCAGCTTCTTCCATAATGTCCTCCAAAAATTCCCTATGAATTTGTGTCTCTGTCCGAAACTATACTTCTCGGTAGGCCGTGAAGTCGAATGACTTCTCTGAAAAATAGGTTCGCAATGTGAGTCGCGTCACTAGTTTTCTGGCATGGGATAAAATGTGCCATCTTGGAAAACCTATCCACTACCATAAAGATTGAATCAACACCTCTTTGCATCCTTGGCAATCCCAGTATGAAATCCATTCTAATTTCATCCCATGGCCTCTCAGGTATGGGTAACGGTTGATACAAAGATGCATTCTGTCTTCTCCCCTTTGAATGCTAGAAAATCCTGCATCTATCCACAAATCTCTTGACTTCTTCTCGCATCCCTGGCCAAAAGTATGATTCGCTAAGCTTCAAAAACGTCTTATCATGACCGATGTGTCCGGCCAATCCTCCACTGTGTTTTTATTTCAGTAGATTCTCCCTCATGGAGAAATTTGGAATACACAGTTGATTACCCTTAAAGAGAAATCCTTCCTGGATCATGTACTCGGCCCACTGGCTCCTATCTCTGAGAACTGGATTCTTAGCTGCTTCATATGCCTCTTTGAAATCTGGATCATCAGCATACATGTCCCTGAGATGATCAAAACCTAACGTCTTGACTCGGAACTCCTGCAACAACAAACATTTCCTGCTCAAAGCATCAGTGACTTTGTTAGCAGTACCCGAAATGTGTTTAATCACAAATGTGAAATTCTGCATATACTCTACCCATTTTACATGTCTCTGATTCAACTTCTCCTGTTGAGTCACAAACTGTAATGCCAGATTATCATTATACAAAACAAATTCTTTCGGGATCAGATAGTGCCTCCACTTCTTCAGTGCCTGTATGATAGCGTAAAATTCCTTGTCGTATGTGGAGTATTTCACCTTCGCCTCATTCAACTTCTTGCTGAAATATGCAATCGGTCTGTCCTCCTGACTCAAGACCGCTCCTATAGCAAACTTGCTTGCATCGCATTTCACTTGAAATGTTTTTCGGAAATCCGACAACACCAAAACAAGTTGTTCCGTGATCTTCCGTTTCAACAAGTTGAAAATTTTCTCGGCCTCTGCTGTCCAGTGAAAATATTTATGTCTTTTCTTCACTGTATCCAGCATTGCTGTGCTGATTCCACTGAAATTCCTAATGAATTTCCGGTAGAAACTAGCCAATCCATGAAAACTTCTCACCTCGAAAATATTCCTTGGTGATGGCCAATTCTTGATTACTTCCACCTTCTCCAGATTCATTCTTAGCTTATCTGCAGAAATAACGAATCCCAGATAAATGAGCTCCGTCTTCATGAATGAAGATTTTTTTATATTTATCAACAGCTTCTCCTGCTGTAGCTTCTGCATCACTGTAGCCAAATGCTTCAAATGTTCAGTCACCGATCTACTGTAAATTAGTATGTCATCCAAATACACGATGAAAAATTTCCCGATGAACTCTTTCAGGTCTTCATTCATCAACCTCATGAAGGTACTTGGTGCATTTGTCAAGCCAAATGACATGACTAGCCATTCATACATGCCTTCGTTTGTCTTGAAGGCTGTCTTCCATTAATCGTCTTCTCTCATGCGAATGTGGTGATATCCACTTTTCAAATCAATCTTTGAAAAATATTTTGCTCCACTCAAGCAATCCATCAAATCATCCATCCCCAGCAATGGAAATCTGTACCTAATGGTTATTTTGTTGATCGACCTAGAGTCGGTACACATCCTCCAGCCTCCGTATTTCTGCGGACTGAGTACTGTTGGAACAACACATGGACTCAATCTTTCCCTAACCAATCCTTTGTCCATCAAATATTGGACTTGTCTCTTAACCTCTTCATTTTCTTGCGGCGTCAATCTGTACGTGACTTTGTTTGGAAAAATGGCCCCTGGTATGAGGTCGATATGGTGACTCACACTCCTTATCGGTGGCAACAAACGAGGTAGTTCGTCCACGACTATATCAGTGAACTCTTCCAGCAATTCCTGAATTTCCTCTGGTAAATCATCCACTCTCGTGCTAGTCAGAACAATCCTTGGTTTCCTGACCACAAATAATTGTGGATCCTCCTTCTTCATCACCTCTGTAAGAAGTTCCTTCCCACTCATGAGAAGTACAGTGTTTCTTACCTCTGGCTTCACCTCCTTATCCTTAATTGGAAGCAACATGTGTGTCCTCCCATTCTTCTCCAGGGTGCATGTGTTCATTCTCCCATCATGAGTCACACTCCTATCATATTTCCATGGTCTACCCAGCAATAGATGACAAACATCCATAGGAATAACATCACACAAGATTTTATCATTATATCCTCCTATCTTGAATTCAACTAAACATTGTTTAGTGATAGTTACCTGGTGTCCCTTATGCAACCAAGAAATTATGTATGGGCTCGGATGATCAATCGTCTCCAGCTCCAGATTTTCCACCATCTCGGTCGAAACGAGATTATCTGTGCTACCACTGTCCACGATAACCTTGCATACCTTGTCCTTGGTTTTGCAAGCAGTCCAGAATAATCTGCTCCTCTGGATTGAACTCTCCACCTCCTTCTCAAGTGTCAAAAGAGATTTTCGCATCATAAGCGACCTTCCGCCTTCAACGTCTTCTACCTCAACATCTCGCCTATGCGCTTCGGTGATGTGGGCTTCTCCTCCATCCTTATTTTTATCTAGACACTCATAATACTTGTGCCCATTCTTTCCACACGTGAAGCATGTAATTACTCCACCTCTTCCTCTTCCTCTACCTCTAGTACGAGGAAAAGAATTTCCATCAGCGTAATCTCCTTTCTGCTCATTATGCTATCCCCTCTGTTCAACATATTGTCCACGTTGTGAACTGTCTCCTCTCTCAAGCCGAGGTTGAGGTTTCTTCCAGTCTTCCTTGGGCTTGTTGCTTCTGTCCTGGGAAACTGACTTGCCTCTTGGATGACTTCTTCCTCGACCTCTTTGACCTTGCTTTCGACTCAGCTTCTCCTCTGCTTTCAGAGCCAATTGATACGCATATTCTGCCGTTCGGATGGTTAGCATTCTTAACTCATCCTGAATGTCACATCTCAGACCATTCAGATGTCTAGCAACCTTCTCATCATCGCTTTCCCGATGACCTGCCCTGATTTTCAATCTGTATAACTCCTCAGTGTATTCTTTTACTGTCGTCAACTTCTGTCTCAGGTTCTGCATTCTCCTGAATAGAGTAATTTGATAGTCCCTGGGGATGAATTTCGCCTTCATCTTTGCAATCATCCGATCCCATATCCCGATCTTCTGCTTGCCCTTGCAGCGTATGTCAGCTTGTAGCTCATCCCACCACAATGCTGCATGTCCTTTCAATCTCGTGACAACATGCCTGACTTTCTTATCCTCTTCGACTTCTTCATAGTCAAAGTAGGTGTCGAGAGCTCTAATCCAATCTAGAAGCTCCTCTACATCCAAGTTTCCCTCATAAATCGGAATGCCCATTTTCTCTCTTGCACCCATCCTTGCAATAGCTCTGATCAAATACTCATTTGATGCATCTTCGGCTGCAACTTCCTCTTCATGTTCAACCTCAATCTCATCTTTGGAATCACTAAGATCCCCCACACCAACTGTGCATCTTTACGTTGTCTCCATATCTTCGAGTCTAGCTAAGAGATCATGCATTTGTCTCTCCATTACTGGATCTGTTATCTGCCTACCTCTTCTTCTTGACATTTCCCTATCCTCTGGATCAGGGGATTTCCTTTCTCTCCTTGGCGGCATGGTGAATTCTCTTCTTCTCTGCTACATAAAGCAAAGAGTCTTTCTAGGCTCTGATACCAAACCTGATGCAACCGCGCTCGCAAGCACGTCCGCTCACAGGATATTCTCTTCCTTTGGCCCGAAGAACACTAACCGGTCCTTCCTTTTCCCTATCGAGAAATCTGTACCTACAGAATTCTTCGCGCGATCCCCTCCCTACACTCGGAGGATCAAACTTCACGATTTTGTGAGGTCAATGATCGAACACTATACCCTCGGATCACCGAGACCCGACACCTCAGTCAACGCTGACCTTCCCCTTTCCTGTCGGAGCTTCTCCTATCATGATTTCGCTACTCGCGACGTCGAACCTTTCGTTTTACCGACTCCCGACTCTCGATATGCCAATTTACCCGACACATGTGTGGATTGACCCTTCAACATCCTGTCACCTCTATCGGGAATTCGGGGTTCGCGATCTCGCGAATCCTGATTCAATGTTTTTGGCGCTTCTCGCTGTGAAACTCCGATAGCTCGTGCCACCTGTCCTCCACTCACCGACTCTGCTGTGGCCCACACACTGTCTTTCAACTGCTGGGATATCGTGTATCGCAAAATCGTGGTTCCCATTGAAATATTTTGGAGTTTCAACCTACGAAACCCCGATACACGATATACGTGTAGATTCGGTGGTGCCTGTGGCTTGGATCAATGGCGCTTCTCGTCCTAAGCTTTTAAATTTTCGGGAATACGTCGTTGTATCTCTTCTGCAGCCCTCCAAGATCTAATGGCTCATGGAGATTTGCGAATTCTCCTCGGAGAATTCCAACCATCCATCTCTCTTGGTGAAATCTGTGAAATAACTAAGTGTTCCTCCGCAGAACTCGTTCCCCTGCGTGCCAACTTGCGATGCTTCTTGCAACCCTTCGAGGCACAACTTCCCTGAGCTATCATTCAACAAATTTGAAGGCCTATCCCTCCTGAGATTTCCCATGACCTTCAAGTCCTTCAGGAAACTCTTGCACGCACTCCTTGCGACAACCTTCAACCACGTCTAAGTGTTGAATTCTTTCAACTCTGTGCACTCCTTGCCACAACAGTCTTCAATACTCTTGCTCAGAATCGCAACTCTTAGTCTTAACTTAGCGTGTGCACTCCTTGAATGGATCCTATGCTCAACTGCACTTCTGAAAATAGAAACAAAGGTTAAACTATCTGAGCCCTCTGTCAACGCACTTCTTGCGGACACTTCAACTGCACTCCTTGCAGGAATCCTCACTCAGATAGAGAAACAATTGAAACTAATTCCCTTTCCTTCCAGATTTCAATTCAAACATGAAATCATGTACACAGCATAACAACAAATGCATAACAAGAAATAAACATTCATGAGCATATCATTCAACATCAATACACAGAGACCACACAAAACCATGAATTTGAATCAAAGCTTTCTATTAATTCAAATGTCTGTACATGGGTGTTCTTCCTCAGCTCTCTGCGTGCTCTTCCTGGACAATAATACAAATGCACAATGAGGGTGTCTATATCCAGTTTCCCTCTTGCACTCTCAAGCTGTCTAATCTACAATTAAATATTCTATCTACTTTACATTAACTATCTTAAATACCTCCATCTACCCAAGGACGAGAGAAATCCACTCAAGGTCCATTTACAATATACAATTGTGCTTTCTCTTAATGGCTCATTTAATATTTTGGCGCATCACTTCAAGGGAAATATTCAAAAATGTTGGTTGGCTTGTCTAGCTGTCTTCCGCTTTCCGTGCTGGCTCGCTTGACGTGTTGGCGATGCTCCTGCATCACAATGTTATAAGTAAAATGTCACATGGAATTAGATCATCACCTTATCTCCGATTTGTTATCGCTCCAAGAGTCACTGAAGGTTGTAGGTTGAGTAAGCTTGGTAACTTAATCAAATGTTCAATAAAATGTATAAAAATGGATCAGAAAATGAATAACTCATTCAATAACTCCCTCACTCAAGACACTTGAACATATCCAGACAAGATAAGGCTCTCAAAAGGTATTGCTCAGATGGTTTTTAAACTCATATGGATGGAGAACACTCACTATACCAGGAAGATCATGTATATTGAAGACATAGATGAAAGACTGATTATAACAAGGAAGAATACTTATATTTCTGCCTACCAATGCAATGATTAAAAGACATTAATCGGTCACTATGTAAACAAAACAAATGAATATGAAATTCAATATAAGTACAAGAAAAGACAGTGAACATAGGTCTGAGCAATAAGAGTGAAAGAAACTTATGATTACAGTATATATGTATCAATAGTCTTGTACAAAAAGAGTCTCTCAAAGTCTCCATGTTCGAACCCCCTTTACAATGTAGCTTCAGTGAGCTTAAATAGCCTTACAAATTTTATATGATATCCCCTAAGTATGGATCGAATAGCTACATAATTTCTTGATCTAATCTATTACAAAATCTTTAGGATCTAGATCCTATTTTCATGGAATCAAATAATCATCCTAACTAAGTCTTTGACAACTCCATATGCTTGCTGGAGGATGACAGTCATCTTATAGAGTCTTCAATAATAGCTGGACTTTGAGTCACCTTATTATTTGAACAAGAAGGAAATAAAATATGACTTGACCTCTTACCCATTGAATATCAACTAGTTTGTAGCGTGATACATGAAAAATAACTGACAAGCGCTGCAAACTTCTGTAGGAAACTGTTTGGCCAAAATAGTTGAAAATTTTCTTGAACTTTGACTTGAAGGCTAGGAGCTTAGTTGATCTTGAACCCATAACACTGTATTTTACTGATATAAATGATATTACTTAGACTTCATACCATTATATTTGCATTTACACCTCTCTCTCACAATGTAGCCTTCATATGTATCCATAATACTTCAGGTTAATAAAACAAGTATAAGAACTTTGTGAGAATGTAATGAATATAACTTTATCAATGTACTACTGATAAAAAAGGTCTAATAAACTGTGTCTTCAAGTGAATCTTATCATATCCTTAAGTAAAGAGCCAAAACAGGGTACTAGCAAAAATGAATGATGAAGCTCCTGTAGGTTGCATTGATAGCCTGCACACTGTGTGGCCCTGTCCTTGCAAGTGTTCTGATGTAATATTCAAACTCCCATATACTTGTCTTATGTTCTTTGAGAACCAAAAATGAGAGCTATATATATAGGAAAAAAGAAATATATATCCGTTATTCAATAACCTTTCAACCAGAAAATGAACAATGTATAGATGGAATATGACATGTTCATTGTAAGCAAGAAAAATTTAATCACAAAATTGGTAAGACACCCTTGTCCATCAATCATCTTGTTTGGAGGAACTTGGTGAAGTTGTTTCTTCCAGAAAACTAGCCAAGTTCTTCTTAGTCAACATAGTCTTTTCCAAATAGATATGCTTAGTCAGTTTTCTATTAGCTTCCCTTAAGATAATGTTTTGTTTGTACATATTGACCAACTGAGTTATTTTTATACCTTTCCTTCTGACACTTTTACTCAACTTAGTGTATTCATCAGCTATCTCTCCCATCTGAGTGTCAAGGTGATTGCTCAGGGTAGTGTTATTTTTCTTCAGAACTTGATTGTTTTCCTTGAGGATCTTGATTTCTTCTCAAGTTGCTAGTAGCTTGTCCTCATTCTTCTTTGATGAACAGGTTTCAGGGGATGACTGTAAAGTATTATAAGGTGACTCACTTAGTTGAACAATGTCTTCCAGGGCCTCCTTCTCAAGAGGGGATACCTTTAACTTAGGCAACTTAATTTTGGGCTTTACAGGTTCCATCTCTTGCTGAGATTGTTCTGTAAATGCAAGTTTGTTTCTTAAAGACCCCCTTAGGGTAGGTGCAACTGATTTAACTTCAATGATTTGGAGGTCATCATCCACTTCCATGTCTGAAGGTTCAATAGGGGTATCTAACTGTTATTCAAAATCCATTTGTTTCTGAGTGTCCTCTTACAAATCAAGCTTCCTACAAGAATATCTCCTCAATACTGGTGGAACAATTTTATCTTGAACACTATGAACATCTTTATCTGTTTCTATGGGAGGGAGTTCAACATGGACTTCTGGTTCTTCTTCAGTAACAACTTCTTTACCTTTTCCTTTTCCTTTATTTCTCTTAGAAGCTCTAATAGGTGGAGGTTTCTGAGATACAAGAGCTTGGGAAGACTGTGGTGCTTTTGGTGGGGAGTCAAAGGAAGGCATGGAAGTCTTCATCTTCTTTCTAGGAGTCTTAGGTTTTGAAAAGGAAGAAAGCATGTCAATTTGGTAGTTGGAGAAAAACAAGAAAGTAGGACAAAATTTGCATTCTTTCTTCAAATGTTCAATAACTATCAACTTGATTAGGGCATGGTGGAAGATGGCTTCTATAGTTTATTAGGTTTATTCTAGGCTAGCAAGATCATCCTTTGAAGACTCATAAAGAGAAAGTATGCTAAATCAATTTCGTTTTTCCTAGTGAAATGCAGAAATAACTTAAAATGATATTGTAAAACCTTGTTGTATCTCCCTTCGTAAGTGAAATACCTTTGTATGATGAGAAGAATCTTGTCAAAGGCTTCCAAAAGCCACTTCTTGGGTATCCCTTTGACTAAATTGGCTCCCTTATGCTCAAGTTTTAACATATTCTAACACCAACCTTGTTTTTCTAGCTTCCTAGATTTGAACCACTGCTCACCTGTCATGGGTATCTCTGTTACCTCTGCTATTAGTTACACTGTCAAATTAATCTCCATAGGGCCAACTTGGGTATTCCCCTAACTGTAATTATTTACAAATTTACGACTGACCTCCAGATGGTGGCCATCTAACTTTTGGAAAAACCTCAGACACCCCAAATGCTTGAATGCATCCAAGTGATCGAGATTATGCTCGATCAAACTTATGCCTGTGGGTTCAAATTTGTGAAGAGACCCCAAACTCTTCCTAGGTGTATCATATTTAGGAGCCATTTGCAGAGGATCGAGTTCATGTATCACTTCTGGAGACAAAGAGTAAGTTTACATGATCAAATTTAAAGACAAGTGCTTCATATGCAAACTCTTCCTAAGAAAATGCGAAATAGATAGTTGGTTGAGTGATTGGGTGGAACTTTAAACTAGTGCTGAAGTGTTCTGATATTTCAAATCATTCACTGAAGTGATCTCAACGAGTTCATGAATACAAATGATGAAACTGAGTTTTGCATGGAAGTTTGGAGCGCACCGAGTGTAAAAATGATGATGTGCGCTAACAACTCGGGAATTAGTATCGTTGAGTGTGTAAAATGAGCGCCAAATGTTGCAAACTCGTACTGGATGAGTACTTGAGATATTTTGAGCTAAAAAACAATCAGTTCTAACAATGATGGCTAATCATAATGGAAAAGACTTGTAGGATCACATGTTACACATGAAAATATCGTGACTCAAACTTTTCAAAAGGATCTAGACACATCTTGACTTGGGATAAAAAATCTTTATAACCTCATAGTCATTAGCAGAATGACTATCCTTGACTAATAAAGACCCACTTGACAAGGTATTAAAGCCAAATAAAAACCTTACCTATCACCTAAGACTCAAAAAATTTAAAATTTATTTGGGAGATAACACCATTCACTATTAAATATAATTAATACTTGTCCTACATGGATTTTAACCTAATGCCCTTTTTACATTGGATATTCAGTAAATGAACCTTGTTTATATTCGATAAATAAACTTTATTCATTTTAATTACAAGGTATTTTTTAATGCCTATTTTTTGCCAGTTAACGTTTTTTTTTTCAAAAAAATATATTTTCCATCTTCCCATTTATCTATAAAATTTCACCCGTTTTTCAGATAAAATATGTTTAAATTGGAAATATTCACCATTGTTTACAAGTTTTAATCACAAATTGTATGTTTTTTATTCACCATTGGAAATATTCACCATTGTTTACCTGTAAGACTTTTTTGAACCGAAATAGTCCTCTAGAATACAAAACTTGGTACAATATTTGAATCCTTACAAAATACCCTAGTGGTGATCATTATATTTATGCGATCTTGTATGTTGATGATATGTTGTTGACTAGAGACAACAAGGAAATCATCAATGATGTTAAATTTTAATTATTTTCCAATTTTTATATGAAAGAGCTTGGTGCAACAAATTATATTTTGGGCATGGAAATTTGAATCCAGGAATTATCTTGAGACAATATTGCAAAGGTTTAATATGTAAGAATATAAACTAGTCAAGGTTCATATTCTTATAGGTGTGAATTTATCTATAGGTCAGTGTCCTAGGACAGAAGAAAAAGTAGAGGACATGCCTCGTGTTCCTTATGTGAGTGTTGTCAGAAGTCTAATGTATGGTATGGTATGTACTAGAATAGACATTTTGCATGTAGTGGGAGTGTCCAGTGGGAATGTGTCAAAAACAGGGAAGGAACATTGGAAAAACTATAAACTTGGTATTTAGATATCTGCATGGAACTTTAGATTATGAAATATGCTACCAAATAAGACCTATAATTCACACACACACACACACACACACACACACACACACACACACATATATGGGGATTTTCCAATGCAAATTGGGTTGGATATTGGACCACATAAGATCTACAATTGGTAATGTTTTTAACCTATTTGGTGGAGCAATCAATTAGATCAAGAAGAGACAGGTTGTAGTTGCACTGTCAAATGTAGAGGACGAGTACATAGTAGCTACTCATGGAAGTAAGGAAGTTGTATGGTTGCAAATATTGTGTTTTTGTGTTGGTTTTGTTTAGAAAAAAGTGAGAATAGGTGTGAATTGTTCACATCAAACCTAACTATTAGAAAAGTCACACAAACTTGCGAGAGAGAGAAGAGAGGAGAGAAAAATAATGAATTGTATTAACTGTATTCTACACTCAAAGAGTGAATAATTTATAATAGATATACGCTACATGAGGAACTAATGCACCATAGTAGTGATCTAGAGGGATGTGAGGACTCACTGACAAAATATGGAGTGAACTTCCACCTAGTCCTAATTAATTGCCATGTAGTAATCAGTTAACTAACTAGCCACTCATGGTGATGATACCGAGGTATGCATAAAACACTTGGTGATAATACCGAGGTTTCCATGCAAGCCTCCACTCCACTAGTCTAATTGAGGTGTAACTAACTCAATACCAAAGATAATGTGGATCCCTCATTCAGGGGATAATATTCTCATCTAGGGGAGAATATCTCAAACCAGGGGCGCCCTCAACATTGATTAGTCAACCTAGGAAAACAAACTACTAAGTGAGTGTGTAATATCTCCAACACCTGACCTGGACATTACTAGGGTGTAAATGATGACTGGGTCTCGACAATGAAAGCCATGTTAGGTACCCATTATACAATGAATATAAGAATGAAACACTGAAAGTAGAGGAAAGAGGGAAAACCTCATTTTTATAGAAAATTTGTCCTCACCCCATGCAACTTGCTTGGATGGCATTTCTGTTTCCCTATGCAGACTTGAAGTCCCCTTTTTTATCTTTCGGAGCCAAACAAGAACATTTTTCCACACATACACACCCTATTAGTTATACAACAAGCGTACATGCAGGTTTATCCACTATAGCTTGTGTACATTGGGTTTTGTGCTCAAAATTAAAAATTATGTTGCATTTCCATGTCACGTCACGAGATCCATGATCCTTGACCTTCCATATACTGGAAACACTCTGACTCGACCCTTCAATTCCATTTTAAGGCTATAAATTGAGCCATATCCAAGCCTTGGAAAATGAGAGAATTCAACTTTGAGAGCAAAGATACTGTGGAGAAATTTCACTTCACATTGAGTTTGCATCCCTTTATCCTTGAAATTATGAACTCATTGTTCAACCCCCAAGATATTCCTTCTTTGTGATGGAGAACCTCATTATCTATTTTATATGAACTTTCCTTTGGTGGAGGATTGAAGTGGTGGAGGCCCAGTTGGATGGACTTAGTTTCTTGGTTCTGTTATGTGTTGTTGTAGAAGTTTGTCACCTACATACTCCTACTGATTATTTTAATAGAAATACTCCTTTCTCGTCCAATTGATATCTTGCAAATATTTGAATTATTATTCTATGGGCATATTTTTCATGTATGTTAATGGATTATGCTAATATATATGCTAACATTATATATTATCACCATATGCTTGCATATATTGGTTGTTGAGGACAATTTGTAGGTATAACTTTGAGTTGCATGTTCAACAATGGTCTTCATCGAACGTCCGGATGAGGTAGGATCTTGACCTTGTCTTTGTTAGAATTTCATTTATATAACATACTTGGGATTATAGTCGATTTATGCATATCATTCCGTCTGTTGTGGTTTATCCCATTCCATAGAGATATTTTCCTCATAACAGAATTGGAAACCATACTAAGGATTGATTTTCTGTTTGGGGTTTGGAGTGTTTTTCTCCTTGACTTGCTCTCCGTTATCTTGATTTTCCTTATCACTTGATTGCTTGAAAAACTTATTTTACTTTGCATTTGAGTGTCTTGTCTTAATCCTTGCCCTGACAATGTTTTACTATATATATGCAGTTTTTCCCTTGACATAGGCGTACATACACGAGCTGTCCTTCTGTAGGGCATGCACATATGCAATTTTTTCTCAAACAATCACATACATCATCTCTTTAGGCTTACTAGATTAGTTTTATGTTTTCTAGGTGAGTTTTGTTGGTTGTTGAGTCTTTTTGGGTCTTTGTCCTAACTATTAAGCGCTTACAAAGTGATAGGAAACCTTCTTATTGTTGAATTTTCGGGCGGTATTGTTTCTTATCATCTTTTTCATTGGTTGTCCTTGCACATTGGTCTAAGTGTTTACTTCTTGGTATCCTTCTTGGATTGTCTCTTTTTGCTTGCAGTGGGGTGTGTGTGTGTGTGTGTGAAGCTGCTATTCATTCCTTGCATTTTATTTTCTTTATATAAAAACTACATTTTTTTTTCTCATTTGCAATATGGAATTTTCTCTTTTGATTACTTAGTATTCATATTAACACATGTGGAAAGATTGCATTTTATTGAAATTGTAGAAATTGCATTGAAAGTTTCATTTACAAGCTTACCATCTCTTGAAAATTTAAGATTATTACTTAGTAATATTTTTATATTTGTTTCTTTCATATACCGAGTCATAATATCATTAGTTTCATGACCTCACCTCTTGAGTAAACAAAATCCATTAAAAGTAACATTGATTAACTAAAATTGATTAGAAATGATTTTATTTCTCAGGGTACACTAACAAGCATAGGACGTAGGGCTTTGGAATAGGATTTTGTGAGTAAAATTCTCAAAGTCTATTAAACTAAACATATGTGTCTGATGAGGGAGTGGTGAAACCCATTGTGTAATTAGTGACGTTAGGAGGCTCCACTCACACCGGAGTTAAGCACGAGGTCGTGTGAAGTTGGTTGTAGAGATATCCCTCTAATAACTTCTTAGAGTTAGAGATATTTTTGTGCTTCCATTTGTATATGGGGGTCTTGCTAGTACCTTTACCTATGTGAGAGGTGGTTCTTTCAATATTTTAGGCTTTGTTACCCCGCCCATACGGTGGACCAGAATTACGACTGTTCGCCTGTGCATTGGTTATATTTTGGTGGCTCTAGTTTCTTGACATAGGTAGCCACATAGGTTACTTGCAAGGGTTATTATGCAGGTACCCTGAGTCAGATAAGGGTCGGACAACACACAATATTTATGGAGGATTACCTCTATAGGGGGATCTAATTGACTGCGTGGTTAAGCCCATGAGAGTCCTTATAACTGATTTTGATACCTCCAATATTTTGAAGGGAGTCTCAGGCCCCTCTTGGGTGAGGCATACCTAATCTAGCGAGGGAGGCCCCTTTTAAGATACTATATCATGTTTGTGTGCATTTGGAATTTTTTCTTTATTTTGGTGTGCTCTCTGATTGTTAGTTGGACTTAGGATTTGGTTTCACATCTCAAGTCTTGAGTGATCATGGAGCAAGAAAAACCTCCTCATAGGTCTCGTTGTTTGTTGAATTTACCACCGTATTTTGAGTCTTTACTAAAGTTTCCTTCTAAAAGGCATAAATTTAATAAACATGGTACATATATCTCCACCTCCCAGACTTGTGATTATCTAGTTATGGATACTGAGTCAAATCTGAATGACATAGGGATTCCCTCGACTTCTATAACTTATGTGGTTAGCAGGATTCCTTCGACTCCTTCAGTCACGATGGTTGTAGTGTCGGGGGTTCTCATCCTTACTGCTACCTAGTCTGTGGTTTCTACTCAACCCATACCAATGAACCATTTTGGGTCTCTTTTTGGTATGCCAGTATACAATTCTTAGTCCATGACTTCGGTCTCTAACCCTTTTTGTTTTGGTATGCCCAATATGACATTGCGAATTTCATCCTCCATTCCAACGACTAATGCAAATCTTAGTTTTGGACCTGGGGGCATGGCTCCTCTGCATGCTCCTCTCTCATTTGGTGGAGGTCATATTCCCCAAACGAATCCTACAGTGGGAGTCCAATCTCCATTTCCTTCTAGGTCTAATTCTAGTTTTAGTGCTCCTTGATGGACTACTCAATCGGGAGGACAAGTTTCTTCCTATATTTCATCCTTTCCCCCTTGTTCCTTGATGCCGATTTTGACAAACACATTTGTTATGACAAATCCACCTCTATCCTATGGAGTTCCACCCAGAGGGATTCATTTTCACGCTATGGGAAACCCCTAGCCCAGAGCTCTTCCAGCTGGGGGCAATGTTTATTACCCTCATTATTCCACCCCTGCAGGTATGGTGTGCATACAAACTCTAATGAATCAGTTTGTAGGAGGATATTACCCTACTAGATAGGGCCATGGTATATATCAGAACCCTGGATGTCTTGCAATCCCTCAACACTAATCTTTCCCGGGAGCATGGGCTCAGACGTCGCAACCCTGGCTCCCATTTCTTTCCATGCTTAATCTACCAGATTTGTCAAGATTAATGAATGCACTGATGCATCATGATCCATCATGCCCCCCCCTCCTCAACAAGCTTCCTTCAGAAATTCCAAAATTTGAGGGAAATACCAGCGAGGATACGGGTGATCATGTTACTACTTTTCATATTAGGTGCTCATCCAATTCCCTTAATGACGATTCTATTCGTTTGAGACTATTTCAATGCACCCTCACAAGGATTGCTGTGAAATGGTACATTGAGATATCGGGGGGAACATATGAAAAATTTAATCATATGATTTTGGTCTTTCTCAACCACTTCGAGTTGTCGGTTCGTTATGATGCCAACATAGAATTTTTTTGGCCTTCCACCAAGATAAGGCCACACATATCTCAGACCATATCCAAGAGTGGCGTAGATGGAAGAGGTTGATTAAATCCTACATTCCTCCATAGTTTCTATTGGAGTGGCTCCTTAAGTCCTTATTACCTTATATTTCGAAGGATGTTTCTACATTCGGAGCAACATCTGAGGAAGAAGCTATTTTCAAAGCCCAACAATTGGACCTCATATATATGCTCAGTCTGGGATGTTGTATGAAATTATTCCTAACAAGCCACGGTCGAATTATGACCCTAGAAAAAATCCTGGGCCTCATGTCGATGTCATCATAGGCTCTACAAATTCTAAGGCTAAAGACTTGGTGATAAACCAGTTGAAGGATTTGTCTCTAAGCCAGCCTGTAGCAAGACAAGATTTGGATTCGTTCTCCACTCCTACTCAGTCGACAAATGTGCATTCTGTATAGTTGTTGGTCAACCCAAATGGTAACCAACAAGAAGGAGGGAATATAAGGAAAGGAAAAGGTAATAATCGTAAGGGTGGGAAAAATAGTAACAAATCCAAGGAAGACATAAAAATGATAGATCGAATAGTAATGTTGGTGAGGGAAAGAAAGAAAAACAGAAGGTGAATTTTCCTTCTAAACTTTGTAAAGATGATCACTTTACCCACCTATGCCCAAAAATCGAGGAATCTTTGAGGCTCTTATGAAAACTGCCCAGTGTGCTGACCAATTCATTTCTGCATAATCAATAGATGGCTTTGGGGTCCTCCGACATAAGGAATGCATTGATTGAGAGTCAAAACCCCTCGACACATGAAGGTGTCCATCTATGTGTTAATATGGTCAAGTATCATATTGATTTAGCCACTTGATCTTGTGATTACGGTTCTTCATAGACTATTACAAGTCCAGAGTCTGCCCCTCCTCCGGAAACACCCTTGTAGATAGAAAAGTCATAATCTCTACCTCGTATTCTGAAAGGAGTACTAAAATGATCTGCCCACAATCCTAATTCCAGAGCTGCCTAGAAATATTTGATTGTTGAAGATCTGGGTCAAACCCCTTGTGTGATGTCAGCTTTGGAGGTGCTCCATATGTGTCCTTCCTAGAGGAACGCCTTGTTATATACTTTAGGAGCTCTAGACTTGTGTGGCTTGAAGGTTATTAAGTTTTATGTCACGGATGTTAAGCCTCTCTTAAATTACCATGTGAAATTTCAAATCCATGTGGAGTACACAAAAATTACCATGAAACACACTATAATTGACGAAGTTGCTTCAATGTGCGTGATGTACCTAACCTATTGGAAAGCCATTGGTTCTCCAACTCTATCCCAATATATGACTATGTTGACCACATTTGATGGGTGTTCATTTTGACCCCACAAAATTATTCCCTCTCTTCCAGTACAGTTAGGTGGAAAGACAATGGAGGTTGATGTCGAGGTGGTTGACGTGCCCCTTGACTATAATTTACTACTACATCATAATTGGACTAATGCCATGACCTTAGTCATGTCGTCTATTTTCCGCATTTTGTGTTTTCCTCACGAAGGAAAAATAATGATGATTGATCAATTATCCTTTGCGCATTTTAGTCCTAATGCACCAGTTGGACCTTCGATCCCAGTGATTGAGAATTATCGACAGGAAACCAAGGATGTTGGTGTGAAAATGTATTCCTTTCTCATGGGCAGCTTTGATTTTGTGGCACCAATCCATCACATTCATGCCATTTCCAATATGTCTTCTTCATCGATGAGGTATGTTCCTTTCTGTACTTTGTATTTCAACGATCCTTGGACCTTACCTTCCTTGACTATGTCATGCGAAGGTCAGTCACACATTGGTATGGAAATTCCATTGTCAACGACAAAGGTTGCGTATCAGTCTATTCTTAATGATCTTGCTGACCCATATCCTTTATCCTTGTAGACAGATGAGGAGGATCTCGTTATAGAGCCCGTATCAACTGACCAATCATATTGTTCGCATGATTTCCTCGACAATAATTTACCTTCAGATGAAGCTATATTAGAGGCCATATATGGTCCCGATATGCCTTGGGGTGATATGCATCATCTCTCATATTTCCTCCTAGAAATTGTTAGGTTCGAACATGATGAATTTAGATCTACCTTGAGTGAGATGGTCGATCACGCTGTGGTTTCACTAGATATACATGGTATTTATGCCGAAGGAAACATGGTGAATATTTATCCTACCATCACGATCAACATCTCTCAAATTCTTGGCAAAATTGAGAACATATATATCGATGAATATTGTTTGCCTAAATAAATTTAGATCTACAAAGATCTCTTGAAAGAATTTCATGACGTTTTTTCTTGTTCGTATGAATAGATGCCAGGGATCGACCCAACATTGTCAAACATGAGATCAAGACTTATCTGGATACTATACCTATTCGAAAACATCTTAGAGTTTTTAATCCTAGGAAGGCCCCTGCTATTAAGGAAGAGGTAAATAAGCTACTTAATGTTGTTTTCATCTACCCAGTTCCCTATACTGAATGGATGTCCAACCCCATTCTCATGAATAAGAAATAAGGAACCATCCATGTATGAATATATTTTCGAGACCTGAACAAGGCTTGTACTAAAGACAACTTCCCGACTCCTTTCATTGACCAGATTCTTGATTAGTGCACGGGAAGCTATTTTTTTTTTTTATGGATGGATTTTCAGGACATAATCAAATTCAAATCAAACCGGAGGATCAACACAAGATGAGATCTATTTGTCCTTGGGGTAATTTTTCATACGAGAAAATGCCTTTCGACCTTAAACACACCAGAACAACCTTCCAACGTGCCATGACCTTTGATTTTCATGATCTCAAACATATTGTCAAAGGTTACCTCAGTAATCTCGCTGCTCACTCTCGCAAGAGAGTAGATCACTCCACTCACCTTCGATTAGTATTTGAGAGATGTCATTACTACCGCATCTGTTTGAACCCCCACCAGTACATATTTTGCATTAGGTTTGGCCATCTCTTAATATTCTTAGTCTCTGAGCATGGGATCATGGTGGATCCTATGAAGGTTGAGGAAATACTTCGATTTCCTCCCCCACACAACATTCAACAACTTCAGGGTTTAGAAGGATAACTTCTTGCGTTGGTTCATAATGAACTATGCCAATTTAAGTAAGGGTTTCATGCATCTTTTGAAGAAGGACACTCCGTTTATATGGGATGAGCGAGCCTAGTAATCCTTCAATGATCTTAATAAATTCTTGGTATCAATGCCTTTGTTGAAGACTCCAGACTACAGTAGATACTTTTTTTTTTATATCGCCACGTCTGAAGGGACGGTTGGTATGGTTCTGGTTCAGGTGGATGATGAGCTCCATGAGCACATATTCTACTATCTCAGTCGAAACTTAGTCAATCCTGAACTTAATCACTCTCATGTGGAAAAACTAGCCTTGGTCGTCGTACATGTAGTTCAAATATTACGACATTATATATTACTTTGAAAAACTACCATAGTTACATATATCAATCCATTTCAATATTTTCTTACTAGGTGTATCATAGGGGGAAAATAAAATAAGTGGATTATTATTTTGAAAGAGTTTGATCTCGATTTTTCTTTGACAAAGTCTAAGAAATTGCTAGCTTTTGTCGAGTTTATATCAGACTTCCCTAGACTAGATGAGGACATTATTCATGATGATTCGTTCATGGATGAACATATATTCCTTATCTTGTCTTCAGACCCCTACTATGGAGACATTCTAATTTATCTTCAAACCTTGAATCTATCCCAACATCTGTCGAGAGACGATCGATGACATATATGTCATCAGCCAAAAAAATACCTTATCATCCATGACACTTTGTATCATCGAGGAACATAATATTTTGCATCGTTGTTTGAATCATGAGGAAGCTGAATCATTTCTCAATGAATGTCATAGTGGGGCTTGTGGTGGCCATCTATCTGGGCTTGTGAAAACCCAAAAAAAATTGCGAGATCATTATTTTGACTGTCAATTTTTAAAGATTGTGTTGAAGTGGTCATGAAGTGTCACCCTTGCTAGGTTTTCGCTTGGAAAATGTACTTGCATCTAGCCCCTCTTTACCCAGTCATCACCATCGGTCCCTTCACCAAGAGAGGGGTAGATTTTATGGACTGTAACCCAGCTTCAACTGGGGGAAATCAACATATTATTGTGGTCGTGGATTACTTCACTAAATGGGCAGAAGCCATGCCTACCATTAAATCCGATGGTAAGATGACAACATTCTTCGTATTCAACCAAATTATAGCCCGATTCAGAATCCCAAAAGATATTGTCACTGATCATGGTAGTCACTTTCATAATGAAATGACTAAGGAGTTAGCATCCAAACTAGGGTTTAAGCATGGTCATTCTTCCCCTTATTATCCCTAGGAAAATGGAGAATTAGAGGCGGTGAATAAATATCTCAAGGCCATCTTGAAAAAATCTGTCAGTAAGAGTAAATCTGACTAGCATCTAATTCTTTACCCTAGGCTCTGGGAATATTGAACCTCGGTAAATACTTCCAGCTGTTTTTATCCTTTTCAGTTAGTACATGGCATGGAGTCAATCCTTCCGATTGAATGCGAAATACCTTCCCTCAAACTGGAAATTGAGCTCCTACCTGACACATCCGATCTTGAAGAAATCCTTGTGTACCTAGAGTGTCTAGATGAGCAACGTCAAGATGCCTCTACGACTATCGAAGAGAATAAATGATGTGTTAAGGTTTAGTATGATTGTTTTTTCTATCCTCGAGAGTACGCTGAGGGTGACTTGTTTCTCTTGTATGACCAAGCCAAAGAACCATTCAGGGCAGACAAGTTCAACCCCATGTGAAATGGTCTTTATATTGGGTGACGTGTCACTACTACGTATGGGCAGATTATTCCACGAAATATTTCCAAGTTTCCTTTATTTTCATTTTTTAAAAATCCGGCAGGACTTTCGTTGCTATTGCCATGAACGTTCGTCGCTATAGCGACGATTATTTCCTACCTCAAAAAACATTTTCTAACACACATGGCTAGCAACGACTAGTTGACTTTTTGTGGGTCAACCTAGGCATTTTCATCGCTATGTCGATGATAGTCGATCTATATATACCTGACTTTAAGAGACTTTGCGACAAATTTTCTATATTTGCGACACTGTTCATGGATTTTGTTTGAGTTGTTTATTTTTTTCGTCACCCACCGGTTGAACAAATCCAATTCTCGATCTACATAGCTCAGATTTTGAACTTGCAAGGTTAGTATGTTTTTTTATTTATTACAATAGGTTAGAGTAGTGTGATTCAATACACACTGCTCTAAAGTAAAAATTGAGGCATATCGATGTTAATAGTTAATCGATAATAAAAAAAACCAAAAGCATGTCAAAATGTCTTAGAAAAAATAATTGTGAGGATTATAGGTCACTGTGAATAAACATATCATAATTGAATGGAGTAGCTAAAATATCATGAAGGAGTATCTAAAATATAAAAATTTGACTACTTACTATTTGGTATGGTGTAGGTAAGACAATTACTTGTCAGTACAAGGATTTTTCACTATGAATACAAATGACATGAAGCTTGCTCGGTTAAGAGTGACATTAGAGGTGAGGGGCAATGTAAAATGTTATTTCCCTTGCTATGATTGCATGGGCTTGCAAAGAAGAAGACTTTTAATAACAATAACTGAAAGACATTTTAGGGAGAAAGGGCACGCCAAAGGGGGTTATGAATATTGGCCCTTGGTAAGAAGATTCAATATTTAATGTATTCTTTGTAAAAGTTAGCATGTCATGAAGTTTAGTAATATTTCGTATCATTTTTTTTATATTTTCTATACACACTAACTTTTCTACGTTGTTTTTAAATATATAGATGATGCCCCCAAAATGTCGATGATCCAGATTTTATGAGAAGAATGAAACGACTATAGATTATTAACAGGTTCTTAACACAAAATAACAGAGATACAGTAAAATTGGTTTTCTATTGAATAAGAAAATAAGCTGAAGCTGTAAAATGTAGTAGAAACAAGATTGCTGGAATGGTGGCGGCTTATCTCTGAGAAGAGATGTGAAAGCTATGCTCATTTGCAAGAAGATGATTACAATGAGGATATGAAGGAATTTTTACATTAAAAAGAAATTCACAAAACCCTAGACATCCAAAAACCTAACCCTAGGAGATGAAGCGCCAAAAGTCACGTGGGCCCTGTCTGGGTAAGTTAGTACATCAACTTCCTGGGGTTGTAACGTTTTCATACGATCTTTGTTTTAGGTGTATGATATCCCATTGGAAAGGTATCATTGAGGATATTCATTTTGGGGGCTCAATCATTCCTTTGGCTATAATTGAAAAGCTTGATTCCAAAAAACCTTCATTTAGGCCCTTAAAATGGCCCCAGAAGTTAAAACTGCTAAAAATAGTAAATTGCCAAAATTGTCAGAAAACTGTTTTGAGCCAGTTGGAAAAGGTGGGTGGCCACTGATATCCAGTTGGATCAATCAACCTCCAGAGATTTATTTTCCAAGTACTAGCAGAAATACTTCTTTACATGGTGATGAACTTCGAGATCAAAATATTGAAGCTGTTGATCAAGTTATTAATGATGATATGGATGGAGATAACATTAGTGATACAAATAAGGAATATGAGATACATAGATTGATCCAAGGCACATTTACTCCAATGGATGAGGAAAAAAAGGATGACAGCCATGATGTTGATCCTCTACTCGAGAAGTCACGTCAACCTCTTTATGAAGTCTCAGCAAAAAATATTCTATTTGTTATATTTTTGTTGGTGAACTTGAAGGTTTTGAATGGTTTATCAAACAAATGCTTCACACAGATACTAGGGTATTTAATTTGTTAATTATTTATGTTTGCATGTTCACAAATACTTAAAAGGTTCAATTTTTTCCTATATTGCTATTGTTTTCTAATTTGTAAAGTATGGATGCGATATTGATGATTAATATTGTTTACATTAACTTATTGTTTTGAATTTTGTAGATTGTTAGGTGAATTTCTATTACCGACGTCAAATATTTTTCCACGCACATATCGAAAAATATATATGATTATGAAAGAAATTGGAATGGAGTATCAGGCTATTGATGCATATCCTAATGATAATATTATATACTATGGACAATATGCATTAAAAAATGAAAGCCCACAATGTCAAATAAGTAGATATTGAACCGATAAAGCGTCAAAGAAGGTGCCTCGCAAAGTTCTTCGTTATGTTCCGATAATTCCACGTTTCCAGCAATTGTTCAGGTGCCAAATTATAGCACGATTTATGGATTTCCATGCAAACAACAGAAGTTGAGACGATGTTCTTTGAATGCCTGCAGATGGTTCTGAATTGATGTACATCGAAGAAAAGTGGCCAATATTTAAAGAAGAACCTCGTAATGTTAGACTTTCGTTGGCAACTGATGGTGTCAATCCATTTGGAGAGCTTTGTTCTACATACTCAGTGTGTCCTGTTTTTGTTATAAACAATAACCTTCCTCCTTGGATGTCGATCAAGAGAGAGTGCACAATGTTGGAAATGATTGTTCCAGTTATTTAATTATCTTTTGTTTTCTTTAAAGTATGGCAAAATATTTCATTTCTTTGTTTAGTGCATGGTAATTATGTCTTTTATATATAACGACAACTAGATAAGTATAATTAATCATGCAGTATGTTGAACAAATTAGGTAAGTACCAGGTTAAATATATGAACGTATATATTGAGCCTCTTATCGATGAGTTGTTGAAGTTATGGGTTGGCATCACTATGTATGACATCTCTAGACCAATAGGGCAAAAACGATTTCAATTCCATGGAATACTATCATGGACAATTCATGATGCTTCCGGGTTAACACATTTTTGTGGTATATTGTTACTTTATTTTGTGATTTAATATTATATATATTTATTGAAAATATCATGCATTATTTTAAATTGTAACTCTAATTCGCTACATTAATTCATATATCTTGTAGGTCTTCAAACAAAGGGTAAATTTGCATGCCCAGTTTGTGGTCCCAGGATAAAATCTCGTCATTCAAGGAGTTTAGGAAAGGAAGTGTTTGATGAGTATAGACACTTTCTTCCTAACAACCATAGTTATCGAACTACAGACAAATAAAAATTCAATGGTAAAGAAGAGAATGGAAAAAAATCACAAAGAATGACACCTCACCTATGGAAGTTGGAATATATTAGAAATCGTCAAGGTATGAAAATGATTTATGTATGACATATTATATAAATATTTGGTTAATTTCATTAGTATTAATTTCATTTTGTTTTATTAATTAGTGTTAATTTCAATTTGTTGATGTTTCATGAATGTCGTTAAGGCACGAATGGGCTTCCACGAGGAATGAAAAGTGACCCGATGAAATTCAGTAGGTTTCCATACTACGAGAACCTACAAATAGTTCATCTGTTTGATACAATGCATATCAAGAAGAATATAATGGAATTGTTACGACGAATATTAGATGGAAGGACCGACAAAGAGAATTGGAAATATTTGTTGTGACATCCAGGAAGCTAATCATGCATTGAAAAGTGTTATTATTAATTCTAATGGTGATGGTCGTGAACATAATAATAGTCTTCCTTGGTTATTGACAGAGCAATAGAGAAATATTGTAAAAGAGGTCATTCAAAAAATTAGGTTTCCGACGGGGTTTTTGTCGAATATACACAATATCTTAACAAAAAAAGGTGATTTTGGTGGGGTTAAAACACATGACTGACATACATTCATTAAGGTAATTAGTAGGTTATAATATATTTCCTTATTGGTACGCATTTTTTGGAAACAAATAATAATTATTTGTTTTTTGTTACAGTATGT
>ML802934.1:150422-177149 GCA_009831015.1 Picea engelmannii
GGCATAATTAGAGCTTCCACCTTCACGTGGCTGCCCTTGTTTAGTAGAGAATGAACTATTCTTGAAACCAAGAGGAGCTCTGTGCGATTGCACCTAATCATGTACTACTTGACCCCATTAAGGTGTGATAGTAAGTGGATTAGGATTAGAGTTAGAACACTTGAGGCCTACTTAATAATTGGACAATGAAGTATGGCTTCAAAGAAGGAGAAATCAAAGAAGTTTAATATAGCAATGTATGCACCTTGTCACCCTTGTTTCTTTGTGTAGCTCGTCCTCATTTCGTTTTAATTTTCTTGGTCGAATTTTAAAGGAAACAACTTTTAAAAGACATTGTACTAGGCATAGAGTACATGATGGGAAATAATGACCCGTGAATGGGGCTAATGTTGATTTTGTTTTTCAAAATGTTTTTGTGTGCACTAAAATTTGACATGGATAGATTGCTTGTATGCCTTGACGATATGGGAGGGTTTCCAGACTCAAACATCACTCACACACCCAACAAAATCCAACCTGTTCCTTAGGCACAATTGTATGTACACCGTATAAGTTGTAATTCCTTACTCTTTTTGTGATTCAATTTCAACATGAAGGATTCATCGTCACCATCAATCAATGATCATATTATGATCCACAACCACATTTGACCGAATATAATGTATCACATTTATTGGATCATACATATATAGTCTATCCCTACTAGTTAGTTGGAAAAACCCTCCTTCACAATTGAATTATGTGGCCACTTACACCATTTTTTTAATATCAACTCCCATAAATAATGAGCCTTTGAATCATTTTCATGACTTAGGGAGATAGATTAAAACTGGAAATTTATCCTTAAGGGTAACAAATCCAATTTCACCCCCTAACACATAATGTAATTGCTTACCTTCATGGAGTCATCAATAGGGTGTTTACAATGTCTATCAATGTAGTTTCCCCCCACATCCAGAAGGATAATCAATAAATAAGGTTCAATTACAAGAGATTGTAACTGCAAGGACTCGGGTGGAGTCATCAATTTGTGGGGTTTTAGTGTTCCCAACGAATGGATGCGTTGTTGTTGACATGGAATGGGACAACACATGTACCTTGTTAATTTTCTTGCTTCACTTGATGTGGTCCTGGTCATTCCTATCCTTGAATTGAAAGTTACCCCTAGTCTTAGGAATCACCCTTCATGACACTTGTCACCAAATGATTAGATCACAAGTTTTGAGGCATATGGGCATTGGGATGAGGCTTTATAACCCTATAGTAACAAGAGACATTAATTGAACTTTGACTAGATTGAAAGGTGCGTGCAATTGAAAATATTGACAACCCAAAACTAAAAGGGATCAATACACATATTGCCAATGAGAGGTGATCTATTGGTGTGTAGGAAGAGGCCTAACACCTTCAAAATGATAATTCTCTTCCAACTATACACATCTATTTACATGATCAAAGCTCTATTGGTAACTAATTGGACATATCATGTTGACCGGACATGCATGCGAACTAACTCAACATGCACTTGACATGTATGCATGTAAAGCATGTCATGCATGCAACATGCAACTTATGCAACTATGCAACTTATGCAAATTTATGCATCTATGCAACTTATGGAAATTTATGCAACTTTGTTATTGAACAAATCGGTAGGTGTGGACACTAACAGATCTCCCTAGATCCACCTAGATCTAGAACAAAACACACCAATGCATGATGCTTTCCTTAAGTTTTAGATATTGAATTTACTAACTAAAGAGGGATAGGTGACATACCGTTTAAATGTCACTTCCTCTCACCATCGTCATCCTAGCTCTGTTCCAATGCTCATACAATGATGATCCTACAAAAGAACGCAACCAACCAAAGTGATAGTAATAGCATAAACTCAATATAAACCTATGTATGTGATCAAGGAATCATACAATAAAACACAACAAGATTTATAGGAAAGAATCATATTAAACATGAAAGAGAGATTACAACCATGGCCTTGATGTCGTAAGGTCCCTTCCAACTGTCCTTCGTTCCCCACACACTTCCACTCCAAGAATTCTGAGAGCATAGATCTGATACTATTCACAATCTATCTTGACAAAGGAAAAACTCAAAGACACTCCAACCAAGCTAATAATTCCAAGCCAAATCCAACTTAGCCCTTCTCCATGAGAGCTCCTCTTCTTTTATAATATGAAGAGGATAAGGTGAGGAGGTTAGGATGATCCCACTAAATCATGAAAGTGAGTAAGATCCAAACCATTCGGATGCCACCTCACCATGGAAGTTTCTCCTTCTAGAAGATTCAAGAAAATGATCGTTTTTCCCACGTGTAAGCATTCTCGCACCCTGCCTATAAAGAAGACTGCAAAATCCTCGTGACCTATCTATGATGCAGCCTGTGAGAATCAGGCATTCTCACACCCTAGCTATAATGCATCCCGAGAACTTCCTTTTTTATAGGGTTTTTACAAAGGAAAATGCAACTTCTTTTCTCAGGAAAAGTTCTTCTCCCTTCCTTCTTCAGGAACTTAGGCCACTGACCCCTATGAAGGAAACATATAGGTTTACATCATTAACGGTCATAGGGATGATGAAAATAATATGTAACAAACTTCATGCAACTATGCAACTATGCAACTTATGCAACTTTATGCAACTACGCAACTTATGCAATTGTATGCAACTTTATGGAACTTATGCAACTTTATGCAACTTTATGAAACATGCAACTTTATTGAAAATGCAACTTATGCAACAATGAAACTTATGAAACTTTATGAAACTATGCAACTTATGCAACTTTATGCAACTATGCAAGTTTATGCAACTATGAAACTATGCAACTTATGCAACTATGAAACTTATGCAACTTTATGAAACTATGCAACTTATGCAACTTTATGAAACTATGCAACTTTATGCAACTTTATGAAACATGCATGTTATGCAACTAATGCAAATTTATGCAACTTATGCAACTACACAACTTTATGAAACATGCAACTATGCAACTTATGCAACTTTATGCAACTATGCAACTTATGCAACTTTATGCAACTTTATGCAACTTTGCAACTTATGCAACTTTATGCAACATGCAACTTATGCAACTTTATGCAACTTTATGCAACATGCAACTTATGCCAAGTATGATATGAATCAAGTAAACAAGGACCCCAATAAGTTTGTTACATACAATAGAATCAAGAATATTCTCCAAGAAAAACATGGGTTCCCTAAATATTTGCTCGCTAACTTATCTTCTCATTTTTTCGAGTGTTGGTACCACAAAGTTATATTCGCATGATAACTTATCTTCTTGTTTTAACGATTGTAGGTACCAAAAAATAGGTATCTGTCAGATCTGTATTCCTAGAGTGATGATCAATATATACTAAGAGAGGTTGAAAGTGAGACGTGTTGTACTAGATCTACCGGTTCTAGATAAACTAGAACTGAAAAGGTAAGGAAAAGATTTCGTATACGCATGCATTTTTTTATTGCCAACGGAGGGTCATGTAATTATGATGCTGAGAGCATAGGTTACATTGAGTTTCCCTTGAGGTATAGAAATCTAGTGCAACGATGGGAACCTACAGAGCTACCTGAAGTGGACACAGATTTCTTCATCAGTGGGAGGATGTATCACATTGCTCCTTCGTCCTTACATGGATTTGGGTTATTTTACATGGATGGCATAAAGGTTGGCTATGGCACTGTAACTGAATTGATGGAGTATGTCAGACCACTATACAAATACAATCACTGGTTGATGTTGGTCCGATATACATGAAGTATGCAAAGATATAGAGTTTCCACAAATTATATACAATTAGTAGATAACCATCAAAATAAAGGGAAAACTATGTATATTGATTGAAGGCCAAAAGCTTCTGGAAACATTGCGGGATTTATAAATAGTACACGACTAGTGGCAACAACTAAGAAACCAAATTGCATATTTGAGGGATGAGAAGGAAATCATATATTTGTATGTGCAACAAAAACAATAGTTCCAGGTGAAGAGTTGTTGATCGATTACAACTTAAATCGAATAGATGGAGGGGGTGTGGCTATGGGGGTAAATATATTACATACCATTCAACTCAACCTTTGATCAATCATTGTTATAATCTACCGCTACAATATTTCAATTTTTTACTGCATATATTTCATTTTTCATTACTTATTTTATGATATTACTGCAATATTTCATTTTTTTTAATGTTACAATTACTTTCATAACTCTTGTTGATTAATTTATTTTGTCAACATCTGTCCAGGGTGACCATGAGAAATCACACACTACATCTGTCCAGGTTGACCATGGAAATTCACCTGTTATGCCTCGGCAGGTAAATGTTAAATATAGTAACAACTTATGACTACAACAACTAAATTTTTGAAATTTCATTATTTATTTTATGATATTACTAAAATATTTCATTTTTTTTAATGTTATAGGTGAATTTCATAACTCTTGTTGATTCATTTATTGTGTCAACATATGTCCAGGGTGATCGTGAGAAATCACACGCTACATCTGTCCAGCGTGATCATGGAAATTCACCCGTTGTGCCTCAGTAGGTAAATGTTAAATATAGTAACAACTTATGACTACAACAACTAAATTTCTGAAATTTCATTATTTATTTTATGATATTACTGCAATATTTCATTTTTTTAATGTTACAGGTGAATTTCATAACTTTTGTTGATTGATTTATTGTGTCAACTTCTGTCCAGGGTGACCGTGGAAAACCACCCGCTACATCTATCCAGGGTGACTGTGGAAATGCACCTGCTGTGCCTCAGTAGGTAAATGTTAAATATAGTAACACCTTATGACTACAATAACTAAATTTCTAAAATTTCATTATTTATTTTCTGATATTACTGCAATATTTCATTTTTTTAATGTTACAGGTGAATTTCATAACTTTTGTTGATTGATTTATTGTGTCAACTTTTTTCCAGGGTGACTGTGGAAAGGCACCCACTGTGCCTCAACAGGTAAATGTTAAATATAGTAATAACTTATGACTACAATAACTAAATTTCTCAAATGTTAAAGTTCATCTCATTAATTTTATTCATCAATGTATTATGGCATGGTCAATGTGGGAAGACACCCACTGAGGATCTTGATGAGGACGAAATATTTTATTCCACTGACCTAATAACAACTATCACGAAGGCCTTGAAGAAGGAAATATTAGAATATCTAGGTTTGTTTCACAAAATACCCCTGACATAGGAGGATAGGGAAAGAATTGCAGAGCTACAAAATCTAATAACTAATTTTGGGGTAAGTGGCATCTTCACGTATTTTTATCAGCTATGACAAGTTCATATCTGTTTTTTTGTTTTATATTTTCTATATGATCTGATAAAGTAAATTGTTCCATTTGTAGGAGCTTTTGAACCCCATGCCTCGAGAACTGCCGAGCCTGCAACTACTATAGGTAACAGTGATGGTCCAATGCAACAAAAAAGTCGACATAGAAAAGTACAAGTAAGGATTTTTGACCCTCCCGAGGTTCCCCTCGAATCCATTGATGAGCACAATGATGTTGACCGACATGACATGTCGGAGCATGGTGAGCCAGAGCCTGGGACTCCAAATGAATCCGAAGATGAATGTACGTTAGATGGAGAGGAAGATATTCATGGAGCAGAATGAATTAAAAGCACTGGATCACTAGATCTCATGTTTTTGGTGGATGACGCATGTGTTCCGATCAAGATTCAGAAGATTGTGGGTATTTTTTAATTAATTGATTCATTTTTATCATGAAATTGAAATGGACATTTGTTGAGATTATTATAAATTAATGGATAACACGTTTCTGCAGGAAACAATGTTTTCTACAGAAACTTGAATGACAAAGCATTGGAGCTATTTGGCCCAATCGTTCACACACAGTGGAATAAAAAATATAGCAAAAAGAAATATGAATTGAAAGACCACATGGTAAAATTGTTCGGCAATACATTCAACAAGAAAGTGGTTACAAAGTTAGCTGGCGAGAATTTAAAATATACCAGGGCCCAATATAGGGAGAAATTGCAATTAGACCTCAAGCATGAGAGCCCTCCCATGGTTGCAGAGTAAGAGTGGAAGGCCCTGATAGAGGATGCAATGGAGAATTTGTTTAAAACAAAAGGAAGACATCCGCGAGATGGTCAAGCAAGGTACAACACATGTCATATTATTAGTGAAATATGCTCATTTATGTTTTTCTTTCTTGTTTTAAGTAACAATTCTGATATCTAATGTTTTTCAAAAATTCCATATATAGGCTACCTGACACCTCCAAAGCAACCGTGGCTAGAATGGAAAAGAACGGGAAGTATAAACTAGGCTAGGGTGGCTATGGAAAACTAAAAGCCCGAATCGTAAGAATTAAATGATTAACCATGGTTAATATTTATTTAACAATAGCAAACAAATATATGTTTTTGTTATTGGTAATTTTAATGGTGTTATGCATTGCAGTTAAATATGTTCAACAACGCTGCCACTGAGGATGACCTAAATCTTGGTTACAAGCATGGTTTTAAAAGTGTGATTGAATATAGGAAAATCTTGGGGTAGACTCCAATCTCCCCAGCCACGCAGGTAAATAAAATGAATAAGGAAACCGCAGTAGCATGCTTGTAAAGTCTATTCATATTTTATTATATCACCCTTAGCTAAGTATTTATGTTTTTTTTCAAGAAACAGTGCAACCACAACAGTGGATCTAGCGGTATTTAACAGAAACCACATCATACAAGGGTGCACATGTCCAATGATAAGGGGGAGTAGAGTACCCATTCTGGTATGTATGCTTCAGAATTATAAATATTTACTGTGATTGTAGATATTTATTTCCTGACTTATACTTATATATTATCTTCTTTAAATGGAAGGGCATGTAGCTCAAGAGGGTGAACTGCGAGAGGAACCAAGTGCACAAGAAATTAATGCACCAACTGTCATAGCTAAACATACAGGTAAAGAGAAATATTGTAAAGTTAATCAAAATACTGAATTAGTTATTTCAATTATATTTCAACATATCGATATGATCATTTTTGTTGTTGCAGTTCACGCCCCTGCACAAATGCCTCGAATCCCTTCTCAGCGACATACCAAAAGTATGGTATATGAGCGCATGGAAACACAAACAATAGAAGTACATGGCGCAAGAAATACAATGTCAAAGGATGATTATGATACCCCAATTGTCAATTTTTTTAATGTAAAAAATCATAAATCAAAGAAAAAATAGATGTATAAATTCATGACTTGTATTTAGATGTTTATCGATGTTTCTAGTATGAAACATTGTTTATATGAATTAAAACATTATGCTTCAATGTTTATATGTTCATATGTTTTGATGACTATCCTAGTTATGCATGACTGTCTATATGTTTTCTATATAAACACAATCATTTGTTGGGTATGGGGAATTGAGAGCGATGTGAGGGGGGGGAGGGGCCATATGAGCTTCCACCTTCATGTGGTTGGCCCTGTTCAGTAGAGAATAACCTATTCTTGAAACAAAGAGAATCTCATTAAGGTATGCGACCACTTAAGTTTTTTCTAGAATATTTTACATAACTAAATGCCTGTTTATTTGCTTATATATTATTTACTCATATAAAGAATTTGTCTTTTATGACTCATGCAGGTCTTGGTGATGGAAATGAATCTCATGGACAACTCTTATCAAGTTGTATGGGCTAATGGATATGGCGAAAGGACAATGATAAGGTAAGGGTTTTGATGTGTTTTTTAAAGTAGGCTTTATACTAGTAAAAGTTCACAATCCTCTAGAAAGGATAGAATTGCATTTTTGGTAGACAAGCATCATTTGTTTTAACAAAATATGAATCATAGACTGTGGGAAAAACCTTTTTTTGTATTCTTACATTGACCAATACAACTGTAACAAATTTTTAGTACAAAATCTTAACCACACACACACACACACACACACATATGAACCCTAAGTAAACAAATGAGATAAGAGAAAGGGAGAATATGTACTGATAGGAGTGAATGAAGATAATAATATGAATAATGGAGTGGATAATGCACTCTATCCTAGTTGAATTATCCTTTCATCCAACATGTCTCGTGTCATATTTTCAATCTCTCTAGTTTGATCATAAGGGTATCTATAGGGCCTTATGTTGGCAAAGATACTACATGGTGTAAGTTTAATGGCGTGTTCAGAGATCTCATGAAAAAGGAAACCTTGTGGGAATTTCCTGAAACAACATGTCACACTTATTGACGTTATGTTTATCTCTAAAGGAACATTTCCTACTTTAAGTTGGGATTCTATTCAATGAATATTAACAATAACTCCATTAACATGTTTTGAGGAGCTTCTCCATTTTATGTGAGCTAATCACTTGAATGGGTAGAGCCTTTAGGCCATTAATTCCTCATGGTTCATGGACATTGTGCCCAATGATTTAATCCATTGAACCCCCAAAACCACCCTTTCAATAACAATGGTGTAAATGGAAATTGATAATTTGTAATCTACTTAGTTTAATGTTGTGGCATTTTCCTCCATTTACAATCACCACTTGAAATTTTATAAATGGGTGTGTAACATAATTCAATCTGTATACCATATTTTTGTTAATGAAGGTGTGGGTACTACCTAAGTTGACAAGGACTATGACATTTTGGTTGTTTATGTATCCTACAATTTTAACAGTTTTAGGCATGTCGATATCTTCCAAAGAATCCATCAATATGGTGTAAACTTTTTCTTCATTATTTAATGAGCACTCAAACTATTCTCACAGATCCTATTGAGGTTCCTCATCATCCTTGTCATTATTCTTGAGTGAATAGTATTTATTTGGAACATTTTTTCCACTAATACCATTTTTTATTACACCCAAAGCAAAATCCCTTAGCTCGTATCTCTTCCATTGCCTTTATCATGATTATGGTGCTCTTATGCATTTTTGTGTTATTTAGAACATATCTATCATTACTTAAGGCCATGGATCCTATGAGAGACTTATGCTTATATACATTATTAGATTTAATATAACAAGCTAACTTGATGGATTTGACCATAATAGTTGGGACCTATATTCTAATTTAAATGTTGGGTTACATCATTTAAGCCATGAAAGTAAAGGCCCTGTTAGGATCTAGATATGCACCTTTGTTTTTTAGGCACTAAATATTTCAAAAGTTGTAGATCCAAAGGTTTTTCTTCTATAACATTGCATGATAATTATAGTGTCCATTAAACCTTGATTGTTTCGAGGTTTATGTTCATTAAAAGTTTAAGTTCTCTATTGTTCCTTACTTCTAAATTAAATGGATATTTGTTGGACGATAAAGGCATCATCACATAATATTTTTGTCGAGAGTGAAATGACAGTATGGGTATGCACTCTTAAAGTATTCATGATCCTATCAAACCCATATAGCATCCACGAGGATGATATTGAATATGGATGACCTAACCTATCATCGTCAATAAGCCTAGCAAGTGCATGAGCTAGCTAATTGTCTGAGGTTTGTGCCTATTGGGTGGATGTCATTTGGTCATGTACGATCTAGATACTTGTCTAAGGTCTGTACCTATTGGTTGGAAGGAATTCAGATGCATATGAGTTACAAATATAAGTCCCTTTTATCTTACTAATTCCTATTGTCATTCATGAAGCCTAGTGTGCCAGCTACATACCTACCATTGAAGGGAAAAATAACTTCTTAAAATTTATATCTTATTTCTCCCTTTCATGTCAAGTTTCTTATTGACTTGTTGGCTAGATAAACCAACAAAAATATTTTGAAGCTCAAAAGGGTCACAAGTTGGAGCCTAAAAGGATCATCCAACAATCTCTTTCCATATGCCAAATCCTCAGTGCCAATTATATCAGATAAATATTTTTATCCCTACAAACCCATAATGGATTTCACCCTTTGTAATATCCTAACTTCAAAAATATTCCCACAAGCCCAACACCTTAATATAAATTGTATTTCATATATATCTTAGATTCATATATATTAGAGGATTTCTCTCTTTATGTTTCCCCCAAATTCCTTAATAATCCCACATACCTAGAACTTAGTTCTTCATTAGATTTTATATTAGTTTTAGGTCCATTAATTTAGGAGGATATGGTTCTCTATGAGCCCTAGTACAAAATACACCTATATACTTGACTCATGACATTATATTTATTCCATATAATTTTGGTTCCATCAAGATAAATGAGGAAATTAAGCATTGCAACTACCCATGCTCTCATTCCCCAATTTGTAAAGAGTCCTTACACGTGGTTGAAGGGAATAAGATGTGGTTGTGTAAAGGGGAACATGTAAATGTTCCACATTGTAGGGAATTTTAGTTTCAACAAGAATCAAATCCTTCTATGGGTACCTATTACACAAGACAAATGGAGAAGAAATGGAGGCTCTTTTATTGATTTTGTTTACTCATCATGATGCATTTGAATTGAGATCCTTGGAGGGCATATTCATTGTCTTTGTAGGACCTTTTTTGGTGGAGATATTTGGAAGAACAAGCCTAGCTTGGGCTTCCTTTGGGCTTGAAGCCCACAGGTTGGATACCAGAGACCACACACCAGATGATGATGACATGCCTTTGGAGGCCTAAGAGACACCTTGGAGGATCTCACCTATCCCCTACAATCCAAACAACTTACCTTTGGAGGCCAAAAAATCACCTTTGAGGGCTTGATGTTAACCTAGGGCTAGGGTTTTGTGGTGATTAAAGACACTTGGCCTTTGGAGGCCTAGAACACTCACATCCAAATCAATGAATTGACCTCTTGGAAGGATATGTGTGGAAATAGAAATATAGAGTGGAGGAGTTAACTTGTTCAAGATTTCTTTTAATTGAAGCTTTCTCCCTTCATTTTATGCACCTTGATATAGAGTGGAGGAGTTAACTTGTTCCCTTCGCAAGATTTCTTTTAGTCTAAGCACCTATTGAACTGGAGTGGTGCACTGCTTAAGTGTAGAATATTCAAGTTTATCACCCCAAATTCAATCCACTATCAAGAGGGAAGAGGGGTGTTCCACAACAACCCTGGTTCAATCGAGAGGCCATTGCACATTAACAATAACTTTGGTTTTCTAAGGTATTTTTTGTTGTTGTGTCTATCAACTATAAGCTTTTTCTATCCAATAGATATCCCATTGTCATAGTACACCATGCTCAATAAAAGACTCACAATATTTTTAGCTCATCTACTCTTTTGATTGCTTACTAGATTCACAAGATTTTACTTGCAAGTTTTGTTGAGATTATGTAAGCAATTTTCCTTTTCAACTTATGAGCATAAAACCCCAAGTCTAAGAATGGATCAATGAATATGTTAGCCTCTAAAAATATTCCCATGTCCAAAAAGCATTCACAAACTTCTTCAAAGATAACTATGCTTTTTACCATGCATTTTAGAAGTGCTATTTATTGATAATCATGTTTTTTTTACCCTTGAGAAAGCATGTACTGCAGATTCGTCCATGTTGCATGGGGTTGATCATGTAGAGGCCTTCCAATTACCATAAGAAAAAGTAGTAACTCTTTGTGTTCTACTATTGCCTATAATGGAATTGTTTCTAATTTGTAGCATTTGATTTAGTGAAGGAACACGTAACTCTTTGACTATGTTTTAATTTGATGTTTTTTTAATGAATTTATTATTAAATGCACAAAATCATAAAATGGACATAACATTTGGCTCTCTAAAAAATGATAATCCAAACTAGCTCTTTGTTGTAGTTGTGTATGTGCATCTTCATTGTCTTGAAAATTAGGTCTTTGTCATCCAATCGTGTCCCACAATGTCTCCAAAATTCCCTTGAGAAAGGAGCACATGTTATTAACCTCTTTCTACTAATGATAAAGTTTGAAAATAATTGAATATCTAATTAACTTAATTTGTAGATTGCCTTTTTTTTGTTGAGTTTCAACAAGTAATGAAAATTGTCAAAAATAATGATAGTATTCATGTCCAAAAATATATTATGGCTCTACAAGATTGGAGAATTAAATCGTAAGTGCCATATGCCTTTGAATTAAGTCGTAAGTTCCATATGCCTTCTCACACTTTCCTAGGTTTATTGGCTTCTCAATGTCATGCTTCACTAAGTCTATCTCACTTCAAAGGTTCCTTCACCTTGCATTGTTTATAGTACATTGTAACATGTGTTTTAGGAAAGATAAACATTGATGACCTTACAGTGACACATTGTATCCATCCATTGATGACCTTACAGTGACACATTGATGAGACTTATAATTGTGCTTCAACTTAACAAATCAACTGTTCACATGTCATTGTGTGTCACCAGATAGAAGTATCGTGCTACTTCATCAAGCTTTCTTGAACTTGTTGCATATATGAAGATGGTTTTAATAACTTTTAATGGTTTGAACTTTAGATATAGGTGCATTGTAATTTTCATATTTATTACCTTGTCTTATTACTACATGACCATTACCTCGATTTTGAACCTTTTGGACATTGTTTCAACTCTCGCTCCAATACTAGCGCAATCAAATTGGTTGATTGTAACATATATGGGTTCTACCTATGTTCCCATGTCTCAATAGCTTGATAAGAAAACATATATTAGGCCCATGAATTCTCTCCTAACCTTGGCGTTATAGAAAAAAGGGTTATCTTTGATCAATAATTGTTCCTTTTCTTTGTAGGCCGAATGATCTACATAGCCTCAAACTAGATATATTCAAGTTGCATGACCAAATTTTCCATTCAAATAGATGGCGAGAACGTTGGTAGGTGTGAGAATTTAGAGTTGATATGCTTCCACACCCACTTCAAAATCTACATGGAAAATTCAAAGGGATGGCAAGAACATTGGTAGGTGTGAGAATTTGGAGTTGAGATGCTCCCACACCCACTTCAAAATCGACATGGAAAATTGGGCGTTGTCTAACTGTTCTACGAAATGTTTTTTTGGCCGGAATTCGATGACACAAATCTTCACAAAATCAATATTTTTGTTGTTTGAAGTCCATTTCTGAATAGAAAAATGCAGAAACTTAGTGATGCTCTCATTGATTCTCCAGTGATAGTTAAATACACAAAACTTGCTAATAATCTTGAGATTGCCTATTTAATGTTGGAAAATGAGATAGCAGATGCCCTTCTATAGGACCATGTTTCAAAATCATAACTGAGATTTCCTTATCCACACAAAAGGATGTGATAGGGGATTTCTTAGAAAGTAGAGGAAAATTATCAATTTTGTTTTTTTATAACCTACATAAGGCGTGGCAATAGCGACGATAGTCCGTCACAAGTATGGGATCTGCGTCACATGCTATTGATATGTGTTTTTACTCTTCCACATTTGTTCATCGCTATTGCGATGATACTTCATTAGTACTTTCCACAGTTTTTTGTCGCAAGTATGGCATCTTTGTCGCAAGCTAGTGGTGGGGTTTTTACTCTAACACACTTTTTACGTCGATATTGCCATGCTTTTTCGTCACTATTGCCACGATTTTTTCATCGAAAAAACGTATGCATCTTTTTAATATGGTGACACGTGGTAGTATGATTTTTTCGATGTTTCCACGAAAAATGAATGCGTGGATATAGTGACGAAAAAAGTTCCACAAAAAAACTTTTTTCCTTCGTGGAAAGTGCGACATATATGTGTGGCAATAGCAACGAAAAAGCGTGGAAAATTTGGTCATATGTAGTAGTTTTAGAGAAAGGAGCCTATGCATTTCAATATTATGAAGATAATATGTTGGATGAGCCCATAAATGGGCTCTACCTTAAAATATATTACGCTTGAGCCCTCAGGCTTGAGCGTGACTCTTTGTATACTAGAGTATCTTAGTGTATATACATCTTTTCCTTTGTGTCATTGGTTTTCTTATCAAGTTTTCCCTTGGTTGGAATATGTCAACGGAGTCTTCAGTTTACTTAGGATTCGCAGACGGTGCCATTCGTCATACACGAAACATGGCTTCCATCGCTTGGGTCATTTACTCACCCGAGGGCCAATTGATGTCTTCAAATGGCATCAGTCTAGAGCCATCAATGAATAGTGTGTCTGAGTATAGCACTTTTTTAGAACTATTACATGATGCCATTCGGTATTTAGAGGTTTTCCTGGAATCCCATTTAGTCATGTGTTAGTTAAACGAAAATTACGGTGTGCAAGACCCTACTCTACTCCTATGATTCCTACGGGTATGAATTTTGGAACGATACTTTGATTTTCTTACTTATGATCACATAACTAGAAGTTCTAATCATGTATTTGATGCATATGCTTATTGTGTTTTAGATTTCCATTTGTCACATAACTAAAGTAAATAAAACACATTCATGCATGTACACATTGCAACATATATAAGTAAAGTGAAAGACCAATTTTTTTATATTTCATCTTTTCAAAAATATGGTGTCATAGTACAAAATGGGGCTTACAGCCTCAAAATAAATAATATGGCCAGTATATATATATATATATATATATATATATATATATATATATGACCATGGAATATACGCTTGTGGCACCAAATGCATATCATGATAGAAAACTACGATATTTGTGAGATTCCAGAAGAGTCGCACCCATGCAAGGGGCACACCCACCATCTTCTACCGCATATCCTCTAGAAGATCCTCCACTTGAACCATAGGAATATTGTGCATCAATCGAGACAGGTTCCCCTGCATATATTGCAACACTCTCTCCACATGTCCTCCTGCATGCTCATCTCCTCGGATCCTTTGCTGATGCCGTGGGAATCCATCTAGTCATCACAGACGTACATCTTCATGACAAAGAAATTATTAATACTTGATACCATACAAAAATATTTGCATTTTTTATTCTTTTCGAAAAAACACAAAAAATGAAATATATAAAAACATTTCTTATCAATATCACTGTAAGTGGAACCTGGTGGAAAAGGCATATATGGATCCCCTCTATAGTCGATCCCAACATAAGAGTAGTCATGAATGACTATGACTTGTTGAAACCACCAGAAAAAGAACTCATCATTGTAGGGGGTTGGCACCCTACCACCTCCTAGCCGCCTCATCACATCGGTTCACTGTGACATGGATGGATCATGCGGTCTGTGTGGAATAATATGTACTCTATGGCTCAAGCCTAGAAGCTGCTCAAAGAAAAAACCACACATAATAGATGCAAATTCGAGGTTCCTCTTTCTTCCCTGTTTGTAATCCGCTAGCTGGCTCTTCATGTTAGCCAATAATGAGGTACACTAGTCATAAAAAATGGGTCGTAAACACTCCACTGCATAGAAAATGAGTGGCCTTGAGGCCTAGTGCAATGAGTCCGACCCCAAGATCTGTGTAAGAACAATTATGAAAATCTTTAAGCTCAAGTTCTCGATCGACCTGATTGGGAGTTGGCTCACTACTTTATCTGTGCTTGCAACATAGTGGGTGGCAATGTACTCCTCCATGGTCATACATGTAGATTTTAACCTTGTACAACATTTGCTGCAAACAAGTTTTTTTTGTAAAAGAACATAAAAGATACAATGGAAAATACAAACATTATACAAAGATTTTTCCCTAAAAACCCAAACCGAGAAAACCAACATATTCTATATTCATTCATAGTGATATATTGTTTACAATAAAATATATATATAGGAGCTAGCGACATCCAAAACCCTAACCCAATGATATGGATTCATCAACAACCTTAATTCCTTAATTGGAAATATAATACCATTGGCAAAAAACCATGTGCTAAAAAAACATGCAACAATAAACACGAAAATTGAGGCAAAATGAAAAATGAGGAAAAAATGTGACACTACTAATCGTGCAAAGAATGTAACACATACCCAACATTATCCCACTTGTTGTTTTCTTTCCATACAGGGGGTTACAGGGTTACATAGTCAACAATCCAGGGAAACAATGCCCATGGATCCTCTACACCAAGAGATCTTCTTAGTGCTCACAGATTTTGTTAATGGATCTACAACATTATTCAAAGTGTCCACCTGCATCAACAATACTTTCTTTTCTTCAACCATGTCTCTCACAAAGTGATATTGAATATCAATATGCTTTATCTTTGAATGATAAGACATGTTCTTCGCCAAAAAAATTGCACTTTGACTGTCACAATATAACCTTACAACTTGTTGTACCAACCGAATACATGGACACAATATTTGTAACCACACAACTTCCTTACTTGCATGAGTGGCTTCCATGTATTCAACTTCTGTAGTTGAAAGTGCCACTACAACCTGTATTGTTTTCATCCAACTTATTGCTCCTCCAAATAGGTTAAACACATACCCACTTGTAGATCTCCTACGATCCAGATCTCCAACCTAGTCTGCATCCATAAATCCATTTATATCCACCACTCTGTTCAATCCCGATCTTCCTTGGTAGCACAATCCATAACTAGCAGTGCCACACAAATACCTGAAAACCCTTTTTAATGTTGTCCAATACTCCTTCCCTGGTTTTGACATATACCTGCTCAAAACTCCCACTGCATGTGCAATGTCAAGTCTAGTACATACCATTGCATACATCAAACTGCCAACTGCACTCGCATATGGAACAAGAGATATGTCCTCCGCCTCTTCCTGTGTCTCGGGACACTGATCCACAGATAAATTTACACCAACGAGAATAGGAACCTTTACTGGTTTACATTCCTGCATATTAAACCTCTCCAATATTGTCGTGACATATTTTCTCTAATTTAACTAGAGTTTCCTCTTTTTCTGATCTCTTTTAATTTCCATGCACACAATTAAATTTGAAGCACCGAGATCCTTCATGTCAAATTTAGAGGATAACTAAGTTTTCACATCCTGGATAATCTCCTAGGTGTTTCCTATCAGCAACATGTCATCCACATACAATACCAAATAAATCAAATGATCAACAATTAATTTAAACTACACACAGTGATTCTCTTTTCTTCTTGTGCAGCTAAGTCCCAACATATAAGTATCAAAATTTTGATACCACATCCTTAGTGATTGTTTTAAACCATACAAGGACTTTTTCATCTTGCATACTAACTCCTTCTTTCCCTACATCACATAACCTTCTGGTTGCTTCATATAAGTTTCTTCTTCTAGATCCCCATGTAGGAATGATGTCTTCACATTCATCTGTTCTACCTCAAAATGAAATGAAATAGAAACATATAACATAAATCTTATAGAGGTTAACTTGGAAATAGGAGAAAAAATCTCACCAAAATCAATTCCCTCAACCTGGGAATAAACCTTTGCTAGTAATCGAGCTTTGTATTTCTCCACTTTTCCTTATGCATTCAACTTATTTTTAAATACCCATTTGTTGCCAATGGGATTTCTTCCAGTCGACAACTCCAATAGATCCCAAGCCTCATTCTCATCCAAAGCTTCCATTTATTTTTCTATGGCCCTTTTCCAGATATTTCCATCTTCTGAATCCACTCCCTCACCGACAGTTATAGGATCATCAATAGTAATAGACAAATCAAAATTTGAATGGAAATCAGATGGGTTATACCTTTCCAGTAGCCTTCTTTCTCAAACCGATCTCCTCAATACTAGAGTATGAGGATATTCTTCTTCTGATTCCTGTTCTTCTATAGAGTCTGACTCATCATCCTTTAAATCAAACTCTATTTTCTATGTTTCTTCCTTACTTGGTAGGACTTCCTATTTAACAACATTCTTCTTTTCTCTAAATACCACATCTCGTCTATACACTACCTTCTTAGTTTCTGGATTCCAAAGCTTATAACCTTTGAGACCATTTTTGTATCCAATAAAGATACAATTTTCATCCTTCTTATCTAGCTTACTCATGTTTTCCTTTGGAACAAGAACATATGCATCACAGCCAAATACCTTGAGATGTGTGAGAAAAGGCTTCTTACCAATCCATACCTCTTATGGAGTCTTGTCATCTAGCGATGATAAGGGTGATTTGTTGAACAGGTAACATGCAATACCCACTTCCTATTCCCATAATTTGTGCCCTAACCTAACACCACTAAGAATGCACCTTTATTTTTCCATCAACATCCTGTTCATCCTTTCTGCAACTCCATTCCGATGAGGTGTATATGGAGTAGTATTCTTCCTTGCTATACTGCACTTCTTACATAATTCTTCAAATTCATTTCTGTAGAACTCTCTGCCATTATCTGTCCTCAATACCTTATTTCTTTTCTCTGTTTGATTCTCTAGAAGAGCCTTAAATTATTTAAACATGTCAAAGACTTCAGATTTCTTTCTGAGGAAATATATCCAAGTATTCCTTGAGAAGTCATCTATAAATGAGACATAGTACACAGATTTTCCCAATGATGGGACCGATACAAGTCCAAAAACATCACTATAAACTAGCTATAAAATTCTTTTTGCCCTCATTGCACCAGAAGGGAATCTTACCCGATTTTGCTTCTCATATACACAATTTTCATAGAAATCAAAATCTAGAGAGCAGTTAGACATACCTTCAACTATACCTTTACTGTGTAGTAGTCAAAGACCCTTCTCTCTGATATGCCCTAGTCTTTGATGCCATAGAATAACCTTTTCTCTAGAGACTGTAGGAGTTATTTCTTCTTCAACTCTAATATCAGGAATAATGGAACTATTACACCCATCACTAATAGTGCTTCCTTACAGCATATACAAATTTCCAAACCGAAATCCTTTCAACAACACCATTGCTCCTCAAACCATACCACATGTTTCCTTTTCAAATATTGTTTTTACCCCTGCATTGTCCATTTTTCATACAAAAATCAAATTTCTGGACAAACCTGGGATGTGAAGAACACCGAACAGTGTTCTAATCCTTCCATCTATGAGCCTCAACTTGAATTTTCCTCGTTCTATGATTCTGGTTGTCGAGTCACCTAAGAAAACATTACCTCCATCATACCTTTCATATTCACAGAACCACTCCCTGTGGGGAGTCATATGAAAGGATGCACTTGAGTAAACCAACCATGCCTCATGATCTACATGTGTGCTTGAAGAATCCAAGTACACATCCCCTCCTTCTTCCTTGGAGGTCTTTTATTCTGTAGAAGGAGATTCTTCAGATCCCTTCTTTTTCTCAACTTTGGATCTACACTTCTTCTTGTAGTGCCCTTCTTTTCCACATCTCCAACATACCTTTACAAACTTTCTAGGATATTTAGATATACCCTTAGAATTAGATATCCCACTTGAGAAATTAGATCAATTTCTTTCCTGGGAGTGTCCTCTTGAAAATAATGCATTTGTGCTCTGTCCTTCCATATTATTCCGTCTCATATCCTCTGAAAACAAGGATGAGACCACTTCATCAAACTTCAAGGTAGTTGTATTACTACGTATGGCCACAACTAGATTATCCCATGAGTCTGGTAAGGAACACAGTAAATCGATACACTTATCTTCATCTGAAATTTTAATCTCAATAGATACTAACTGACTTACCACAGTATTGAAAGTGTTCAAATTCTCTGCCACCGAGTCTCCATCTCTCATCCTCATATTATACAACTTCTTTCTCAGGAATAGCTTATTTACTAGGGACTTAGACAGATACAACTTCCCCAACTTATCCTAGAAATCCTTGGTTGTAGCTTCCTTTGACACATTCAGTAATACTGAATCTGAGAGACACAATGGAATTTTTCTCTTTTCCTTTCGATCCAACTTTTCCAGTCATCTGCCAAAGTTTTTGTAGGTACAGTACATGGATCTACCATGATCCATTGATCTCTGTCCACCGATAGATCTTCCATATTGAGCTTCCACAACTCAAAATGTTTCCCATTAAACTTCTCGATCTCCATTTTTGAATTGCTTGCCAATTCTTTTCACCGAAAAAATAAATATGACAGATCTCCCACTGTAACAAGGATTATCACAGTCCCGAGCCAAACCCTTTACCACAAAGGCGTCCCCCTGAAGCCAACAAATCTCTGATACCAAATGTAGATTTTAACCTTGTACAATATTTACTGTAAATAGATTTTTTTGTAAAATAACATAAAAGATACAATGGAAAATACAAACATTACACGGAGATTTTTCCCCTAGAAACCCAAACCGGGAAAACCAACATATTCTATATTCATTCATAGTGATACATTGTTTACAATACACTATATATATAGGAGCCAACGACATCGAAAACTCTAACCCAATGATCTGGATTAGTAAAAAACCCTAATTCCTTAATTGGAAATAGAAAACCTTCGGAAAAAAACCATGTGATGAAAATCCGCCCAACAATGGACATGAAAATCGAGGCAACATGAAAAATGAGGCAAAAATGTGACACATTTCTCGAGGAAAAAAATGTGACATTACTTATCGTGCAAATAATATAATACATACCCAACAATACCATCCCCAGCCCGTTAGGCCTTGAGATTCACTACCTCACCCTGACGAGACAATCCTGTGTTAAAATATATGTCACTCACTTCAATGCTCAATGGTTTCCCATCAAAATTGAAGGCCTCTGTCTCCGGATCCCAATAGTTTACGAGCATCTGGAGTAACCTCACTTGAGCCCTCATTCCTTTGAGAGCCCAAAATTTATAAATGCCACATCTTCTTAAATCTAGTTGGGCCCCTGCATCCCTTTCCATTGCTGCATCTACCTCTTCATGCTCCCTCTCCCTCCATTCAAACACCATCTTGCCAAAGGAAAGTCATTTTTTGAGTTAAATTTTGTCAAAAAATTATTTACTGACTTGTATGTGGGATAACATGCTAACAGTTGCATATAGGGACGCATACAAGCAGGTATACTTTTCTTTTCCCATGTACATGGAGTCATGTACGCGACCCGATGAACCATCACTCGCATACACCCTAGTTTACATGTTGCGCCCTCTAAAAATGAAAAAATGAGGACTAAATTTGAATTTTAAACCACTGAAAATGAAGAGGATGGGAAGGGCACTTACTTGGTCCAGACAATTTCTAATTTTTTTGATCATAGCTCCCGCAATCAACACTTGAAGATTGTGGGGAAAATGGCCTAAAATGCACTATGTGGGTGAAAAAACTCAAATGCTATGGTAAAATGGTCTATTTTTACTATTAGTAGAAATTTTTTACCCACTTCATATAGTTTGGGATGAGTTTTTGACGTTATGGAGTAATAATACAATGGAAAGAGTTGGTTTTGGTGGTTTTGTCCATGAGTTTTTGAGGTTTCTAGTGTCATACCACCCATCCGTGCCTTCAAAAGGTATTTTATTTCACTAGCATATAGAATAGGTTGTCACTCCATTTTTCATTCTTGCATTCTTCTATGACTGTGATCTATATATCGTAGGAACGAACCCATTTATTAGAGACACAAAACCTTCTTACTACTAGTAGAAGTGTCGTTATTAAGTGGTAGAAGCTTACCTAACATGGGTAGACCGTACCCTAGTTAGAACCTTTGTGCCATTTGGTGCCCATGCAGAAGTTATTCCATAGGACCAAGAGTTCCTTATAGTTCTTATATGAGTTTGCATTCGAACCTCATATTCTTACTCACAAGCATCCTGACCTTCATCTATGGGACTCCCACCGAGTCTTGTTTAAGGTCTTTTCTGTCTCTCTAAAAAAGAGAAAATATTGTCAAGTGAACTTCTCTCTTTCACACTTGTTAAATGGATTTGAAAGGACATCTATTTGGTGTAATTTTAACCCTTTTTCAGACCAATTAGACTACTTACGAAAAATGAACACTCTAGTCAACATTGTCTAGAAGAGTTCTCCTGGGTATTATGTTATACTTTTTCGGGCCTAAGGGACTAAATCTATGGAAAATGACATTCTTTGGAATTAAGTTGTAATCACATTCCATCCTCCTACTTGCAGTATTGAGCCTATTGTCGGTTCCCTCTTTCTAGTTGTAAGCCTCTTACCTCAACAATTTGCATCATTAGCCAAGTAGAGCCTTGTTTACATCCTTTGTAGCTTGACACCCTATACCCTAAGAGGAAACATTCCCCCGAGTGTCCATGCCCCTCATGCATTTCCTTGCATTGAGCATAGGTATGTTCCACTATTTGGAGCTAGTTTCTTACTCGCAATGCTCATTTCCTCTCTTTTATCATAACATTTCGTTGGCTATGAAAAAACAAAAAAAGATGGGAGGGAGAAGAATATTATCTCATATCGGAAACAATCTTGTCGCCTTTTAAAAAAGCACAAACTTTTGAGTCCACTTTGATCCAAATTTTGGGTTTAGCATGACCTTAGGAAGTTGAGCTCATTACTTAGAGTTTACTCCTCTGATTGGTTATTCTTCTAGTCCATATGGAGAGTTTATTGATGCCTCTTGTATCACAAAGTTTCATCATCGAGTCTATGTTTCTTGATTTATCCATATGTCTCATGATCTTGTTCAAAGGAAGTCTATAAGCCTATGTTGACCATTTCTTAGAACTCTTGACTTTGCATGTTGACCATACCCTCAATGTGTCTCAGATTCACATGAAGTTGTAGTCCTACTGTGCACCCTGGTCCTACTTTCATTATGGGTAGGTCACCTTGAACTCAATAGTCAACATCTCCTCATTGGTCGCTGACTGGGGGATTTCCCTTGTGTTCGATGAAAGGAAAGATATTCAGACATTGGGATTCATGTAGTGTCTTGGATTCCATTATCCTTATTGGTGGTTTCCTCAAATGTTTTTGGGAATATTTCTTATTGGTTTCTATTCAAAGGATCTTTTTCGTGCACTACTTGCATCTGGTGCATACGAAAGATGCACAGAGTCATTGGTTCATGAACATCCTATTCATCTAAGCTCATCCTAATCATCAAGATATTGCTTTGTACCTCATTCTGACCGATGAGAGATTCCCTAATGCTCTCCTTTTAGCGGGTCTCCTTCCATCGAATTTAGCTCATCTATTCTAGAAATGAGACCTAGAGTCCTATGAGTACCCAGAGGCTCGTAGTCATCAATGGTAGGTTATCCCGCCATCGACAATTGGGAATACATCAATGTCTCCTAATTGATGGATTCTTCAAGTGTTAGACCTCAACACCCTTATTCACACTTACAAGAATGTACTCAGTTCCTTGATACCTACTTTCATTATCGGTAGGTTATCTCACATTTTTTAATGGTATACTTTAATGAGCATTAATCAAACGAAGTCTCATTGTGTTCGACATCAACTCCTCTATTCACATGATGTAGACTTGTGCCTTCGACGGATAGTGTATAAGACCTCCAGCTTATAGTAACAACATTCCTATTCTATTAATGTCTTTTCATTGGACCAATACCTATATGATTTCAGTGATCATGGGAAATCAGATTCTACTCCATTGTATACATATATCTTCAGATTGATTTTGAGACTGGATTCCACTAGGCCTTATTCGTGACTATGACAACCTATGGCATGTGCCTACTTTTTATTGCCTATTCATGGCCATGAAAAACTATTTGGTATATTTCCACATGGATATGCAATGTAATTCAGATTGGTAGCCATGTGTACAAAGTCACTATGGACTTTAATATTTTAACGAATAACTAGCACTTATAGCTAAGTCTCCATTACTCCACTTTTGGGAATTATAAATTATTTCGACCATCACAGATACCCCTATGACATCACACATTAGGGGGAATCTGTTATATAAAATTTTTCCTCACCCCATGCAACTTGCTTGGATGGCCTTTCCATTTCCCTATGTAGACTTGAAGTCCCCTTTTTTACCTTCCATAGCCAAAAAATCACATTTTTCCACATATACGCACCCTATTAGTTAGACAACAAGCATATATGTAGGTTTATCCACTACATCTCGCATACATCGGGTTTGGTGCTAAAAATTAAAAATTATGTCGGGTCTCCATGTCACTTCACGAGATCCATGATCCTTAACCTTCCATATACTGGAAACACTCTGAATCGACCCTTCAGTTCCATTTGAAGGCTATAAATTGAGCCATATCCAAGCCTTGGAAAATGAGAGAATTTAACTTTGAGAGCAAAGATACTCTGGAGAAAGTTCACTTCACATTGAGTCTACATCCCTTTATCCTTGAAAGTATGAATTCCTTGTTAATCCCCCAAGCTCTTCCTTATTTGTGATGGAGAACCTCATTATCTCATTTATATGATATTGCCTTTGGTGGAGGATTGAAGTGGTGGAGGCCCAATTGGAGGGACTTAGTTTCTCGGTTCTGATATGTGTCGTTGTAGAATTTTTTCACCTACATAATCCTGTTGATTATTTTAATAAAAATACTCTTTTCTCATCCAATTGATATCTTGAAAATATTTAAATTATTATTCCATGGACGTATTTGTCATGTATGTTAATGGATTATGCTAATTTAAATGCTAACTGTTAGCACCAGAAGTCACTCCTAGATTGCAGCAGGAGTAAGCCTGATACCCATCCGTTTGTATGTCATAATTTGTTTATAACAGGGTGATCGAATGGAAGTAAACTCAGAAAAACATTGTTTTAACTCAGAAAACTGGGTTGGAAATGCAAAGGCAAGTGAGGTCTTAATCTAACTTAGGCCAGGAATTTTGCATAGCGGTGAGTAGGTAGAGAGAAACGAGAGAGGAAATAAAGTCTGCTCTGGACATCCAATCTTCCAGCAACCTTTAGGGGGAAAAGTATTAGATATGATATCCTCTTAGATCCAAAAAAATTCAAGAAACTTAAAATGCTGCAAAAACTGATATAATTATACCTACATTATATAGTCATTACAACACCGGACTGGATCATCCATGCCCAGGCTTTAAGAGTCAAGGGAAAAGGGAAAGGAAGAAGTTAGCTACCATTAAACAATAAGTCTCAAATATCAGTCTATAACCAGAGAACCAGAGGCCTCGTTAAAAGTTTACAATTGGGAGCTTAGCTCTACCATCGATGCTTACAAAAATATCAGAAATGAGTATATATACTCAGAGAAATTCATCTCCGACAATAGGAGGGTTGCTGAGCCATTAAATTCCAAGCTAGCATGTGCAGGCTCTTCTTATCTGATGAGAACATCAGGTCAATATGGCTCTTGCAGGGGAACCTGCACATAAGGGTACCATGAGTCGATTGCTTCAAAACCCCCATACCTTCCATTTATGGATTGAGCTAAGGTTTCAACCACCTGCTGAATTTCATTAATTACTTCTTTCCATGGAGAGTGACTAAGACCCCATGCATAGGGGTTGACCTTGCCTGTTCTCCACGGCTACGACAAGAAATAGACCCCCTTTCCTTCTGGCTCCACTCTTCCAGTAACCTAGGGCCATGAACCTACGCTCATCCTCAAAGGCATATCGACACTTCTTCTTCTGGGGAATCCCATATCTCCTGCTCTTCATACGACCCTGCGTCAGGACCGTGGGCCCAACCTACCAAGGATTTTCAGCTTTCGCGGATCAGAAAATGACGAGGGGGGTGGACCCCTTTCCTTTGAATCGCCCAGTGCCCAAATCACGATGGTGCCTCCTAAGACCTGCTTCTGATGTGACCGAGCACTATGATTGTGGGCCTGAATCTACTAAGGTTCTTTGGGGCTTTCTTTAGAGAATATCTCACCTCCCTTGACTTCAAATTTCCTGGGGCCCAAAACCATGAAATATCTCTGCCCAAATCAACAGTGGATCTGGCTTCAGAATTGATGGCTAGGATACTTACCCTAAGGCCCCCAAGTTGCCGACACCTTTTCCACATGACCTGGCACTAGGACCCTGGGCCCAACACCAAAGGCGCTTTCACATTTCATGTTTTAGTGATTCCTAATGCACTGGGGAGGAGCAACCCCTTGCCCTTCAAAGTATCAGTAGCTTAAATGGATACTGAACTCAATCATGTGCCACACGTCCCTTGGTTGGATGGATCTGATGAATTTGATGGAAAAAGGGATCTACCTCCATTCTTGGGCCCGCTTGAAGTGACCTGGCGCTAGGACCGTGGGACCAACTCCAAAGGCGCTTAGCATTTCACATTTTGGGGTTTTGAAACCCAAGGGAGAACCCCGTCCTCCCAACTCATTATCCTCGAAATGCCGACTCCCAGGATTGCACAATCAACTGCCACCTGCCCCCACTGGATTGGACGGCTCAGGTTTAATTGTGACGCCCTGGCGTTAAACATTGGGTAGCTCTATGGCCCCGCATTTCCCGATAGCCGTTGATATGCCTCGTCGATGGATCCTCACTGTTGAAAAATTTCTCTTTGCCCTCTCTCTTGATTTTAAGCCCGAAATGGACTTTTTTGCATGTTGCGCTTGGGCGCATCTCTTGAAAACCGCGGATTTGGATACCCTTTTGTCCGTGACAAGAATTGGTGATAACACTAAGATTATATATTATCACCATATTCTTGTGTATCTTGGTTGTTGAGGACAAGTTGCAGGTATAAAGCTTTGAGTTGCGTGCTCAACAATGGTCTTCATCGAACACCTGGACGAGGTAGGCTCTTGACCTTGTCTTGTTAGCATTTCATTTATATAGCATACTTGGGATTAGAGTTGATTTCTACATTTCATTCCATATGTTGTGGTTTATCCCATGCCATAGAGATATTTATCTTGTAACACTTGTGGGAAAACCTCCACTCAAAGTACAATGAATAAAAAATAAGAAGGAACAAAAGGCAGTTTCTAAGCAACCGTGTCCTTCACTCCAAACAGTGTGCAAGTTTATGATAGGT
>ML802935.1:6779-21436 GCA_009831015.1 Picea engelmannii
ACATGGTTTCTATACATAACAATACATAACCACATATTTAATATTATTCCCATTGGATACCTCCTTAGGTACTCCATATAACCCCCTTAGGTATACTACATTCTATCCCCCCTTCACATGTTTTATCCTGGAAACATGGGAAGAAACCATACAATATGATCAACTAAGAAATGTATCTAGCTGGTGCCATGCATGAGCATCCATCCATCCTAGTGGAATGTGGACATGGGGTTTAATTATGGCCCTTCTTGATCTTGATTCAGATTTCTTCTAGGGATCCATGTCTTCACTGCACTACTAAGATGTTGCCATGCATTGCATTTAGTCCTCTACGTGCCTCCATACTGGTTGCCTTTCGGGTTCCTTGTAGATCCATAGTAAGTTTTTTGTCGCTCATACCCTTGCCTTGATGACTGTTATTTCTCTGAGTGGTGGGCGTCGTGATATATAGTAACATTAGCTATCGATTCTTCTTTCTTTGAGTTGTGTGGTTCCTTTGAGACATTTAGCTCCTTAACTTCTTCTTCCTATTTATGCCCTTCAAGCGGATTTTCTTCAAGTGATTGTGTAGGATCTTCTTTTAATTCAATCCTATACTCTTTATTTGATGTGTCATTAGGTACTGCAGTTCATTTATCATCCAAAACTTCATCCACTGCCCCCTTGGGCCCTTCTTGCTTAGTAAGAGAAATGTCTTGCAATGTAATTTTTTTTTGTAGCATAACTTCATAAACTTCTTTTCCACATTAAGATTAATTTTATACTAATACCCTACTCCCACCATTGTAACTTGAAGAAGTAGATATCACAAATGAGGTATATAAATTGTTCAACAAGAAGCAATGGTGGCTATATCTCCTACCATTATAACTTAAAGAAATGAAAGCCAAGAGCTAGATGCCAAGTAATGGGGTTAATGGGTCTATCTCATTTGGTATTGCACATTTCACATTAGAAGGGAAAACGAGCAGGGGGCATTGCCACAACTAAAACACTGGAATTGGTGTAAACTATGGAACATAAGGGAACACTTTGCAATCAGTGAAACTAGTGGCCAAGATGATTGGAAACACCATTGTATCTATTGATGGATGAGTTAAAGGATCCCATATTCATGCATACATTTTGGAATTTGGATGCAAAGCTAAATTCTAGTCTATCCAAATATCAAATATCAAATATCAAATATGCAATAGTCATTACATGAGGAAGTATCAAATATTGTTTTGAACAATACTCGCATTGCTGGAGAAGATATTTTGAGTGGGAGATCATGCTTTTTGTTTCTTCAACATCATAGGCTTGTTAACATGAAGCTTAAGGAAATATCTATATGCATTTGGGTAAATTTTGGTGGGACATATAAGAAATGAACCATAGTTCCATGTGTTCAAAACTCAAATTAGAGTAGCTATTGGTAGGCAGTTTAGTGCAAATAACTTCTTATAAAAGTACAAAATATTTTGTAAAAAAAATGTAAAACCAACCTTAGAATATGTTACCCAACACAATTGCTATGTGGATTTAAGTGTTGTCACCCCTGGGATACCCCAAATTGTAATGGTAAGAAATCGTTAGTAGTGCATGTATTGAAATTGCTCACCACAAAGATCTAAAGAAAACCAGGAGCCAACTAGTAAGAACCTCAACAAATTATACAACAAATTTCATTTTATCCAATAGTAAGGTGCTTTATAATACTAGAAATGCTTGTATTGAGTCACTATTGGTGTTGATGCAATAAAGATCCCACAGAACAAAACCAAATTACATTGCTCTAGTAGAAAGCCAAATTGCACAACATAGATTAGTAATTCCTAGCATTTGTGCTTCCATATTGTTTTCCAACAATAGTAAAATATGAAGAATGAATGTCTAATTCTAGGGATATTGATGACTCGAGCCCTAAATATAATCCTAAATTCACATATTTCCCATCGCTCTTTAATTTAAAGGTCCCAATTGATTGGGAAGTGAAATAGGAATAATGATTACTATTAATGGCCAAAGACCGTGCCATTCACTTCCTCCAATGGTCACCACTCCATGCCATGATTGTTTCAACTTCATAGCCTCCTATGAGAGAGGAAAATGAGAAAATGTAATGTATAAGTGAAATCCCAAATGCATGCATCACCTTAGATTCTAGTTTTGGTTGCTTTAGGATTGGATGGAGGGCATCACCACAACCAAACATGTAATAACCCCTATGAGCATCATGCATAATAAGTATGCCGTAGGTGGGTAAGTACAATACTTGTTCATTATATTGATTTAATAATCTAATAAATTAGTTAATAAATGAGTGCACTTGGGGGGTAATAACTCAAGAGCATCACAGGAGCAATGAACCAACGAGAGGGAAGTAAGGAGTCAATTAAATAATAATATTTAATGTAGCCATATGTCTTGATCCCAAATCCTTCTTGTTATTTGTTATGTGCCTTTGGGGAAGGACATGTGGCTCCCAATCCTCTTTACCCTTTTGTCTCATGTGCTTTAGGGATGGGCATGTATCACTCATGCATGGGAGGTGTTCATGAAAATTGTTGGGGAAATGTAACCTTGGGGAAAATCCATGAAGGAGGTTGTCGTTCATGTATGGAAATGATGCCTATAATTGGGATATGCTGAGAAAGGCACTAGTAGGAAGAATAAGAATGTTGGTATGATAAACCGTGGAGGAGAAATGATACCATATGGGGAAGGACATGTGGCTCCCAATTCTCTTTACCGTTTTGTCTCATGTGCTTTAGGGATGGGCATGCATCACTCATGCATGGAAGGTGTTCATGCAAATTGTTGGGGAAATGTAAACTTGGGGAAAATCCATGAAGGAGGTTGTCGTTAATGTATGAAAATGATGCCTATAATCGGGATATGCTGAGAAAGGCACTAGTAGGTAGAATAAGAATGTTGGTATGATAAACCATGGAGGAGAAATGCTACCATGTTGGTATGTTGTGAGATTGTTGGCATATGCTGAGAGAAGGCAAGTATGTTGTCTATTAATGTTAAGATTTCACTGTGCCCATAGTTATGTTGTTGCCTTAGTCTGTTTGTTATTCCTATATGAAGAAAACCATGTTGAGTATAAGTTTAATTGTACAGTTGAAGATTCCCTAGCTTCTAGCATTGGAGATTTTCTTGGCCAACCTGTATGGAAGCACTAGAGGGAAGTGGGATATCTTGAAGAGAAGGGGATCCCATTCCTTGTGCTGCACAAGGTTGAGGGGGAAATAACAATGGAAATAAGGATTGCTATAGAATGAATGGGTTGAAGGGTGACTTCCTTCAATGTAAATGCTATTATAACCATGGGTTGTGAGGTAGAATTCCCTGGCTTTAGTAATTTCTTGGGTTGAATAAGGTAGCCATAACCTTAGCTAGTAAATTTCCCCTCGTTGATTCATTGTCTGGCATGGGGGTGGAAACTACTTGAGCTGGTGCTTATGGTTGGGTGGAAAAAAGATCCCATGAAGCTATTGTTGTTGATTGCAGCTTCATGAGGCATCCTCCGGATCGTTCTCCTCTGGACTGAGTTGAGATATCTATGAAAAAGCCCATGTGATGGGTGTGTCATACTCCTCTGGACTGAGTTGAGATGACATGTGGTCTCTTGTCGTGCTCCTCTAGACCGAGTTGAGACGACTTGAGATGGTCTCCTGTCAGACTCCTATGGACTTAGTTGATTCGACTTGAGATGGTTCTCCAGATGGTACTCCTATGGAATTAGTTGAGTTAATTTGTTGAGAGTGGCGTCCCTATGGGTGAGCATAGGTGGACGTGTCCCTAGTGGATGAGCACTAGAGGATGTGTGGATCCCTTGCTATATTGTCTGAGAGTAAGATTTGTTGTAACCTTAATTTGTATCGTGAAGGGTACAAATCGGCTCCACCATGGAAAAGATAATTAATATTATGTAAAGATTAATTATATTTTTGAGTTATAGAAGTCGACCCTATTGTGCCAATAGAAACACCTATTGTTGTGTCAGGTCTTGTATAAATAAGAGTAGATCCCCATTGTGAATCTCACTCACTTCACTTGTCATCTCATAATTTCAGACCTACTTGTACGGCTGAAGTGCACATCCTTCTTAGGCGCAAGTTTCAAGGTCAAAGAGCACCCTCTTTTGTGCTCTAGGGTTTAAGGTGTGGGGGATCTTCTCTTGACCCTATAGCAAAGGATTGCTGGGTTTTCCCCTTGATTGAGAAGGGTTTTCCTAGGATAAACTCTTGTGTTCTTGTGCATGGTTATTCTTCTTGTGATCTTGGTTATTGCAGCTATTGTATATGGTATTGTTGCATTGCTTATGGTTCAAGTACATGCTAAATTGAAATAAACTACATGTGCATGAGCTAAGCATTAAAATTCAACATGGTTTCAGAGCAGAGTTCCTTAAGAGCCATTGAAAAGCTAGTCGTCACCTTCTTGTTGAAACTGCAAAAACGAATCTCCTTTTGCCAGTTTTTGCACCTTCCACTTGAACGTTGGGGCTAAATTTTGCATAGGAGTGTACGACCTCCTTCATCGCACCTCCAACAACTCTCAGATTCAAAATCAGAGACGTTTTGATTTTTGGCCCCTAGGGTTTCTAGGGTTTATGCATAATTTCAGCCTCTGGGGTTTCTGCAGCTCATTGAAGGATTTTTGCATCTCACCAAGATTCCTCTGACTTTCCAAGGCTTATTGTTGGCAATCATAAGTCTAACGAAACCTAAAGTTGCTAGCCTAGCCTAGCTGTTAGGGTTTGTGAAGAATCTGCAAACCATGAGGAACAAAACTTTGGTGGAAGATAGGCTTGATGGATCAAGAAACTTCAGTTCCTGGAAATCAAGACTACAAGTCACTGTGGAAGAGGATGACCTATTGAGTTTGATAGAAAAGACTCTACCAGAATCAACTATTGAAGAAGAGAAGTATGATTGGAAGGCGGATGACGTCAAAGAAAGGAAGATAATCATCTATTCAGTGAGAGATCATCTACTACCACGTATTGCTACCTTGAAAACAACTTATGAAATGTATAATGCATTGAAGAAGATGTTTGAGAGCAACAACAAAAACAAAGCTCTTACATTGAAGCATCAACTTCAAAATATCAAGATGACAAAAGATGACACCATTGCCACCTTCTTCATGAGGATCTCAGAGATCAGAGATCAACTAGGTGCCATTGGAGAAACCATAACAGACATAGAACTTGTCATGAATACTCTCAATGCTCTTCCAAGACATTGGGAACCATTTCTTCAAAGTATCAGTGGAAGAGTAGATCTACTTGAGTTTGATCATCTATGGACAGACTGCACCCAGGAAGAAACCAAACTTATAGCCAGAGGAGTGCAAGACTCCCATCATGATGACAATCAAGCTCTTGCTTCTCATGCAAAGAGAGGAAGAAGAAATAGAAGAAGTTTTAGCAAAGCATTCAAAGACAAGGAAACTTCAGTAACTCCAAGTCATGAACAAAGAAAAGACATATCAAGGATTCAATGTTTCAGATGTGACAAGTACAGACACATTGCGAGAAATTGTCCTACTAGGAAGAAAGGGAGACAACTTGCATCCATTGTCGATGTTGATCCAGAACCACATCAGAGAGATGAAGACACAAAAGATGAAGCATTCTTCTTCATATCAACACTCTTAGGTACGGTTCCTACAGATAGTGACATTTGGTTAATTGACAGTGGTGCTTTGAGACACATGATTGGATACAGAGAACATCTTACGGACCTTGTTGAGAAAGAGTCTCGTCTACATGTTGTACTTGGAGATAATGCCAGATATACTGTGAAAGGAGTTGGAACTTCTACATTCCAACTAGATTCTGACATACCACTTCAGTTGAGTGAGGTACTATATGTCCCTGGGATGAAAAGGAACGTTGTCTCTGTTTCTTCCTTAGAGGATAAAGGCTACAAGGTTAACTTCTTTGAAGGAAAAGTTCTTGCATGGCACAAGAACTCACACATGGATTCTGCCCGAGTGATTGGTGTTCGAGAAAACAGTTTGTACAGTTTGACTGTCCCACCAGTGCAGGTCCTGTTACATGATATTATCAGTTTGAGCGAGCTATGGCATAGAAGACTTGCTCATTTACACTATAAATCCCTTCCCGCTCTGGGGAAGATGGTAATAGGCCTTCTAGAGATACATGTTCAACATAATGGCGTTTGCAGAGGTTGTGCTCTTGGAAAGAATGTCAAGGGGTCCTTCTTGAGTAGTGAAAATAGATCCAAGGGCATCTTGGACTTGATACATTCAGATGTTTGTGGACTCGTGATTGTTGCTTCCTTGAGCGAATATTTGTACTATGTGCTCTTCATTGATGATCACTCTCAGAAGACGCGGATTTACTTCTTGAAGACCAAGGATGGAGTCCTTGCGAGATTTCAAGAGTTTAAAGCTCACGTTGAGAACCTGATCGGGAGGAGGATCAAGGTGCTGAGATCAGATAATGGAGGAGAGTACACCTCCATGGATTTCAATGATTTTTGTATTGAGGTAGGGATCAAGAGGGTGTACACTGTTCCTTATAACCCTCAACAGAATGGGGTTGCAGAGAGGAAGAACATAACCATTATTGAGGCAACCAAAGTGATGATACATGATCAAAATCTACCTATGATTCCGTGGGCAGAAGCATCCATGACAGATGTGTATGTTCAGAACATGAGTCCTCATCAGATTCTAAAGAACATGACTCCTGAAGAATCTTTCACCGGAGTGAAGCCTGAGGTTGGACACTTCAGGATATTTGTGTGTCCAATATACTTTCATGTACCCAAGGAGAAGAGGACCAAGCTAGACCCTTCAGACAAAAAGGGTACATTTGTGGGGTACAATGAATCTTCAAAGGCATGCCATATCTACATCCCTGATAAGAGACAAAACAAGGTTAGCAGAGATGTCACCTTTGAGGAAGAGATAGCCTTCCAAAGATCTAGAGAATCTCAAATGGAGATTGACAGTGAGAAGAATGAAGAGACAATACCTTCTCCCCCTTTTGAAGTTCAGAGGGAGACAATTACTGATCCAGTTGATCCTATAGCTTCAATTGATGTTCCCAGAGACATTGCAGTAGGCCATAAGAGGCCTGCTTGGGCTCGACAGACTCTGCAAGAGGCAGAGGGACATGTAGCTCCTCGTGGTACATTCTGAGAGAGAAAGAGACCACAGAGATTTCTGAGCTATGTTTCAGCCATGAACCACATCATTGATATTGAGCCTTCTTGTCATGGAGCAACAGGTCAACATGTTTGGAAAATATGCCATGACAGAAGAGTATCAGTCCATCATGAAGAATGATGTGTAGGAGACCGGAAGGGAAGTTTGTAGTGACTTCTAAGTGGATCTATATGATCAAACATGTAGCTGATGGAAGTGTCGAGAAGTACAAAGCGAGATTTGTGGCTAGAGGATTCTCTCAGGTGGAGGGAATAGATTATGAGGATACATTTGCTCTTGTTTCCTGATACACTTCCATCCGTACAAGTATTTCCCTAGATGTATCCATGGGCTGGAGACTACATCAGATGGATGTAAAGACAACCTTTCTCAATGGTGAGATTGAGGAAGAAGTTTACATCGAGCAACCAGATGGATTCGTGATACATGCGCATAATTTTCATGTGTGCAGGTTGAAGAAAGCCTTGTATGGACTAAAGTAGGCTCCTCGTGCTTGGTGTGAGAAGATTGATGGATATTTGATGAGTTTGGGCTTCAACAAGAGTGTTTCTGATCTCAACCTATACTATCACATTATTGGTGACGAGTGTCTGATTTTGGTCCTGTACGTTGATGGCTTATTCCTCACCGGTTCATAAAGTCTCATTGTTGAATGCAAGCGTGCATTGACTTCTGAATTCAAGATGGACCTTGGTATGATGCTCTACTTCTTGGGACTAGAAGTATGGCAGAGGAATGATGAAAATTTCTTGAGTCAATGAAAATATATAGTTGAGATATTGAAGAAATTCGGGATGACAGACTGCAGATCCATGTCTACACCGATGGTGATGCATTTGAAGAAGTTGAATGAGGCTTCGTCTGAGTCAGGTGAGATTGATCCACATATTTACAGACAACTGATTGGATCATTGATGTATCTAGTTAACACCAGACCTGATATATGCTATGCAATGAGTGTACTCAGTCAATTTATGAGTCAGTCGAGACATACACACTGATAGAAACGAAACATGTGTTGAGATATCTACAAGGCACAATTGTTTATGGCTTGAGATATGCCTCCGGTGTAGACATGAGATTGCAGGGATATGCCGATGCAGATTGGGTAGGAAGCGTAGTGGACCGGAAGAGAACATCCAGTTATTGTTTTACTTTGGGATCTGCCATGGTTTCCTAGTGCAACAGGAAACAAACTTATGTGGCTTTAAGTGCCACAGAAGTAGAGTGCCACAGAAGTAGAGTACATTGCATTATGTGTGGTAGTCTGCGAAGCAGTGTGGCTTCACAAGATCCTTACAGATTTATTTGGTCATGAGATGGATTCCACCATTATCCGTTGCGATAACCGGAGCCGTGTGAAGCTCTCCGAGAATAATGTGTTTCATGATAAATCGAAAGACATTGAGATCAAATACCATTATATCAAAGATATGGTGTAGATGAAAGAAGTGCATGTGCAATACCTTTCTACACACGAGCAAGTTGCAGATGTCTTCACCAAACCGCTTTACTAGGACGAAGTTCGAGTACTTCCGTGAGAGACTTGGCCTGGTGGAGAATGCCTCCCTAGCTGAGAGGGAGTGTTGTTGATTGCAGCTTCATGAGACATCCTCCTTATCGTTCTCCTCTGGACTGAGTTGAGACAACTGTGAGAGAGCCCATGTGATGGGTGTGTCATACTCCTCTGGACTGAGTTGAGATGACGTGTGGTCTCTTGTCGTGATCCTATGGACCGAGTTGAGACGACTTGAGATGGTCTCCTATTAGAATCCTATGGACTTAGTTGAGTTAATTTGTTGAGAGTGACGTCCTTGTGGTTGAGCACAGTGTTGAAATATTGTAACTGCAAAGAGTATTCTTATTATTATTGATATATTATTCATAGGATCAATCCTCATTGTGGATTGATCATGTCGGTTATTGTAATAGGACCAAATCCCCTTTTGCGGATTGGTCAAAAGACAATTGTAATAGGCAAAATAAGAAGTCGGCCCCAACAGTTATTAAAGAGACCCATAAATATAATAAAGGTGGGTTTATCCACCCAGTTTGAGAAGTTGGCCCTGCCAGTGAAGAGACACTTCACACGTGCCAGACTTATATAAATAAAGGAGGCTAGCACCTCACTTAGACACAACTCACTTGCTCAATTTGAGAGACAAGTTCTGATCTGTTACCATCAAAGGATAGAGAGTGGCACATATCTAGGAGAGGACTTTCTGTATTAGCATAAGAGATCTCTTGGCATTGTATTGGCTATCTATATTAAGGAAGTTTTGCTGGGTTTTCTTTCCCTAGAGGGTTTCCCAGGATAAATGTTGTGTCTCTTGTGATTGTGTATTTCTCAGTGATCTTGGATTATGCTATTTTTATCTAATGAAATGCAAACATCTATAATAATGGCTTAAACATTAACACACAGGTGGACGTGTCCCTAGTGGTTGAGCACTAGAGGATGTGTGGATCCCTTGCTATATTGTCTGAGAGTAAGATTTGTTTTAACCCTAATTTGTATTGTGAAGGGTACAAGTCAGCCCCACCATGTAAACGATAATTAATATTATGTAAAGATTAATTATATTTTTGAGTTATAAAAGTCAGCCTTATTGTGCCAATAGAAACACCTGTTGTTGTGTTAGGTATTGTATAAATAAGAGTAGATCCCCATTGTGGATCTCACTCACTTCACTTGTCATCTCATAATTTCAGACCTACTTGTACAACTGAAGTGCACATCCTTCTTAGGCACAAGTTTCAAGGTCAAAGAGCACCCTCTTGTGTGCTCTAGGGTTTAAGGTGTGGGGGATCTTCTCTTGAATCTATAGCAAAGGATTGTTGGGTTTTTTTGTTGATTGAGAAGGGTTTTCCTAGGATAAACTCTTGTGTTCTTGTGCAAGGTTATTCTTCTTGTGATCTTGGTTACTGCAACTATTGTATATGGTATTGCTGCATTGTTTATGGTTCAAGTACATGCTAAATTGAAATAAACTACATGTGCATGATCTAAGCATTAAAATTCAACAAATATTTCCTCAAGAGCAACTGAAGACAATTAAACTATTGATTTGTACTATTTGTATTTTGACTACTAATGCTTTTGGCAAGCATTGTGTTTGAGGGATAAATGATTACTTTGGATGTTGCAAGTATGGAGGTGGACATTGAAGGTCAAGAGTGCATGTTGGGTTGTTTGGTGAATATATTATGCAATTTTGGAGGTTGTCACAACCATTATTATAATACATAAGGATTAATTATGTCTCTGTAATGTATATTATTTTTTAGTTATGTTAAATAAAGGTATTGGGCATATGGTCCTGATAGAAGGCACCATAATTCTGAAGAGAATCGTAAACATATTTTTGGAAGAGAATTGTTAATGTAGGTTGCTATAAATGTATAAGGATGCCATTGCAATTCCCCATGTATAAACTATATTTATTTAATGTATGAGCATAACTGTGTTTTATGTGCTTAGATGGCTAATTTTACGCATGGGAAACAAATTCATTGGTCATGGTCAATGTTACTCTGTAATTTTTTTATGAATTATATGTAAGCCTATGCTAGTTACAACTTAATTATGCAATTGTGTACATTTCATAATGGTGCCAGAGAAAAAAGTTTGTGTGAATTTGGTGGTTTCAAGAAGTACCCCATATCCTCAATATAGCACATAGGGTATTGGGTATGTTACAATATGGCATCAGAGTCGGTGGTTGCAATACTGGGGCTATATAGGCCAAAGGTCACCATGCATATGAAGAAATTGTAGTTTGCTTGTCAAGTGTTTGAAAAAGTACCTTAGGGAGACTAATCAGGGAAATATTCTTGAAGATGAAAGTTGTTGGAATGATGGCTGAAATTCCAAAATTGGAATCTTGTTAGAGCATATAGAATCACAATTTGTGTAATTTCCAGATTGAGATTTATGCTCCATGGAAACTTGAGTATAAATGTAGTTTGCAAAATGTGTTTGAAAATGTCCATAATGAAGAACAACTATACAGAGTCATAATTGAGAATTTTTGGTTTTATAATCAATTGGTGTAACTCTTGAATGGTAGAGCTTATGTTCCATGGTGCATTGGATGAATTATGATTACAAAGTTGAGCACTATGGAGGAATTGGACAAAAATTTCGAAATTAGTAAAAATGTCCAAATTTTGATGATGACATAAGTTTGAATTCACCAATAATGGTTTCAAATTTCCACATGGGAAGTAAATTAGTGCATAGGGGGTTGAATTAGAGAAGCCATGTTTAAAACTTCATGATGAACATGGGTTAACTGGGAAAGCATATATGTGTGTGTGTGCACGCGCACACGAGCTTAGAGAAAGCACAAAAACTGAATAGAAGTGACAATTTTAGAGAGCCATAATTTTCCACTTAAAACTCCAAATTGAACATGATTATATCTGTTGGAAAGCTAATTCAGAGGAGAAAATGATAGAAGGTTTAAGTTCTCAAAATATGCATCTATTTGTCTCATAAAGTGGCAATATCATGGCGTTCGAGATTGAGTGGACAAAGCAATTATCAAATGAGGAAGACTTTCAAAGCTGTTTTAATTTGGGAAAAATAGTTCAAGATGGTAGATGTGCATATTAGATATGAATATTGAGCAAGGGAGGTTACATATAATTCATAATGGTGTTTATACAATAGTATGGAGGTACAAATTGGATGAGCAAAGCAGGGTAGACAATGGTGCTAGTTAATTAGTAGGTTGAAGGATTGACCAAGGATAACATAGGGGAGTACCCGGAGAAATGATAGCAATGCTGATGAGAAGGGATATTCAAGGTGAGAGTGTTAGGGTAGTGTTGGTTAAATAGGTGGTTAAATTCCTTGAATGAAGATGGCCGAGGTTTTTGCAAATTTGATTCAAGGTCAATCATGAAGGAAGAAAGGGACTAAGAAGGATTGATGGTGTCCTAAGCCAAAATGCATGTAATGCATAAAATAAGATCAACATGTGCAATTAGATTGTAGAGAAGCGTTAAGGGAGACCATGATCATTTTAGTTGGTTATTGCATATGTAACATCCCGCTCTGGCGTACTGAGAAAACTTATTCTTTGAGGACACTTGCTTGCAAGTGATCTGGACTTTTATGATGTTAAACCATTTATACTTGATTATGATGCGATTGACAGACGACATGATGTTTTACTATCTGATGTAGACAGGTGCTATTGACTCAGTTTTATTGAATGTGCAGGGTTTTTGTACCTTGATGATGCAGAGGCATCGGTGGAACCCCCTTGGACTCCGGATTGAGTCAGGGAGTGTGCTATTGGGTTTATTTATTTACTGTGATTTTTCATTTGATTTGATAATATGATGTTGACATTTCTGACATGGTTGTTGATGATGCAGGCTGACGATAGCTTGCCGACCAGACTCACATATGGATTAAAGGGGCCACACACGATTTCCAGAGAGGTTGAGGGAGAGGGGTGGACAACAGCCCTGCCACCGCCTACTAGCACTCCCGCCGTGGCTTGAACTGTAGGTTAACGATTAACTAGTTCGAGAGGATCCACGATGCCGTGAGGGCAGACTGCGACAGTCGCTCACGATGTTTCTAAGGGGCGTGCAATAAGGCGGGGGCCTTATTCCTTAGAGCCCTTAGTCTCCCATAGGTTCACCTGGCGGAGTGTTGACTCCAGGGGTTATAGATGTCTACCAATCAGTGCAATTGGCGAGTGGCACCCTTGGAGCACGTGGTGCATCCTGAAGGGCACGTCGCACAAAAGAAACAAAAGAAGCAAGTGGCACCCTTGGAGCACGTGGTGCATCCTGAAGGGCACGTCGCACAAAGGAAACGAACGAGGCGAGTGGCACCCTTGGAGCACGTGGTGCGTCCTGAAGGGCACGTCGCATTGATATGGATGAAGGGAACAAACTTAAATAGCCCTAAGACAATAACGCCTTAATAAATTCTTAAAACGACTCCCCTAAACAATTGTCGTCCAGTTCAAAATCTAAACCTAAGTCAAAAAAAAATAAATTTCGTTTAACCTTAAGGAAAAAGGCCCTAACTCTAACTCTAAAAAAGAGACTAACCCTAATTCTAAATGAAATAGCTCCAATGAATCTTGACCTAATCCTTACCCAAATATCAATATTAATAGCAATTAACCCTAATAACCATTAAAATAATTAAGCGAAACATCATTATGAGATTTTAGGCTAGAGTTCACACGTCAATGCAGTGCAAGGAGAATGCAATTTTTAGAACGTACTTGAGCTCTAGTTCTTGGATTTATTAACGTTAACTTCATCCAACTATACAACCAATATATCAACGGATACACGATTTCACAATCTTTTTCAACCATTTAACTTTTAATGAACTCATAACTTTTATTCAAATTGAAACATAACTTTTCTTAAAAATAAAGATATACATAAATACAGTTTTAGTTAACTCAAACAATAAATTTCATTGAAGGCCTCTCCTTCTTTAAACACAACCTTCAATGAGAGTTCATTAACATATTGAAAACATAACTCCCATATGAACGCAATGGTTTTTCAAAAATTAAACTAATTCATAAATAAACGAATACCGAAAGCCATAGTTTGGATTGACAGAATGCATACCCATCAGTAAATAAATTGAATGCTTAAGGGGCTAAACTATTTTCCTTAAAACTCATACATAAACTCAGGCTGAACCAATAGTAATAAAATTATTAACGAGCGGGAGTTTAAAAGGTTATGATTTAAAAAAAATAAAATGAAAGGATTAATTAGCGCATTTACCTTTTTGGTTTTTTTTAAAAAAAAAAAGAAAAAAAAAAGGAATAATAAAATAGGGAAATGAGCCTTTTAATTAATTTAAAGAAAATAATTTTGGGAGAAACGTGGGGGATGAGTGACACTTGTAAGACAGAGAATTTTTAGGGGGTTTTCTTTAAAACTTAAAATAAATGTGATTTAGGTCAAAACTGGATAAAAAGAAAGGGGGATGAGGGAAAATGGGGGGGCAATCGGCTATTAGGTATTGTTATGCTGCCGAAATTAGGAAAGGGGACTGATTGCTTGTGAGGAGTTGGGATTTTCTCAGCTGTATGAGAGTGGTAGCTCAGCCTTGGAGGCGAGATGAGAAGCTAGGTATACCTTCTGGATTTTTGTGGCCCCTTTGCGGCTCGGGGGGCTAAGGGGGAAGCAGAGTACCCCTAGCGTTTGGCTGGGAGGTACCGGTGAGTCCTCTACGGTTGGCGAGCGGGAGCAACACGGAGAGTGGGACGCGGCACGAAGCGCAGGACGTCAATCCGAAGGGGGGGGGAAAGGGCACAGGTATGCTTTTCATATTTTTATGGTAGAATGTGTTAGGGTTTATGCGGGTCTGCTTATTAATGGAAGGGTAGAATGACTTGTTTTATCATTGTATTCGGGCCATAGGATAACTCAATGGGTTCTTGTCTGAGTTTGTTATCTTG
>ML802935.1:31876-54648 GCA_009831015.1 Picea engelmannii
ATCCTTCCTCCCTAACCTACTTCCATATTCCATCCCTATCCTTCCTTTTTTGGACTATCTTGGAGTGTCAATTATATTGACCTAACTCCAGATAGAAGCCGTAAGTGGAAGTGTCAACTCTCTTGACCAAGCTTCTCCAACATGCAACTTACAATCATCATCACATGTCTAGGGGAGCGTGAGATAACACCGTCCTCCCATGACTCTAGGTTTCAGAGGATACACGCTGGGAAATGCCTCTACCCCTCCTAATAGAACTAGGCTCAACACCTTACCATGGACCATACAATGGAACTGTGTTGCTGAGAATTTTGTCATCGTATATCCAGTTTTAGGCAGTTTCGCCACCTGAAAACCTTCACTTGTCCACACATCATATCAATGAATTTGAACCAATATAATTTCACATACAAGATTCATACCATACTGTTTCCTGGTCGATGTTCACGACATCAACCTTTAATCATCATTATTCTCCGGCTATTTCATAACCTATTGACCTGCAGATTAGTTTATAACACAAATCCATACATATCCATGCATTATCATCATGTAAATGCATTTACTCATAATATCAATCCTGTATCCATGTACCAACAACTTTAAATGTCAAATTTTTCAAGTTAGAAATAGATTGCATAATATCCATCATAATTCAACAACGTTAAACATTCATAGGATTGACATTCACATAGGTTCATATGTCTTAAAAGTTCAAGTGTTTCATTAATAGTTTCACAGTGAATAGAAAATAAATATGATTAGGCCTTAAGTAATTCTAGCTGTCTAAGTCAAAATGTGGCATTACATACACCCAACCTTCGGAAAACATATTCCCGAGGTGGTCAAAAAGTGAGGGATGATCTCGTCGTAAAGTCTCTGCATCCTCCCAAGTAGTAGATCCTAGGCTAAACTTGTCCCACTGGACCTTAACTCGGTTTACGAGAATATTCCTGAGCTGTCTGACCCTACGATCCAATCTGCATAATGGTTCGAGCATGAGGGTTCTCGCGTCCGATACTTGCAATTCCTTCCAATTTAGTTTATGATATTCGTCAACAACATAATGATGTAGAACATATACATGAAAAATGATGCAAACCCCCCTTCTCTCCTAAGGGTTGTGCGACCTCTCGGTCTAGGATCGATCAAGAAATTGAGTCTGATAGAACTCTCCGGGCCTCTTCTAGACCCTAAACCCACTTACACAGGTCCTTTCTCCAAAGATGCAGGTCGTATGAGATCCGCGGGCCCTCTCCTGAGCGTTGTTCAAACCTCAATGCCAAACGTGCACTAGCTCTTCTCTGACTAAGCCTTTTCCTTTACGTGACCATGACTGTGACCACTTGCCTGATCAAAAGGCGCGTCGTGACTTCGCGTATCAGGTCTTCGCATGTGAGTCACCTCGACTCTCCTGACCTTCGAAATCCTGACAGGAGCCTAGCGTGTGCTAGCCCCTCTATTCTCCTTCACTGATGTGAACCTTCTCTATGACTGTGGGCCAATCTTCCGAGCGCGTCGCGATTTCGCGTATCGGGAACTCCCGATGCTTCAGATCTGACGACCTAGATCCTCCCTTGATCCGACAACTCAGATCAAATCGCGCTCACTCCTGACTCCTGAAATGTCGATATTTCAGAGCACCAAATCAACGGTCCACAATCCCCTCGATCCAACGGTCCTAATCTCCTTTTTGTGTATCGGTACTTCACGTTTCACGAAGTTGGAGGACCGCTCACCTTGATCTCTCATTGATCCGACGACTATGATCAAATTGCGATTTCACGATTCACGAGTTCTTATAACTCTGCCTTTGACTTCTCTGAGTCACGAGTCAGCGAAACGCTGATCTCTTTCCACGTGTCCCCCTTGATGGACAGTTCCAATGATTTCAGAACTTTTGTAACCCCAATCCTCCTGTATACTTTCAGTCCTTATCATTAGTGCACTTTACCTTGATCGTGCGGTTATGATTCTTTTGCACTCAGACCAAACGACTGAGATCCTCTCTCCTCGTTGTCTGGACACTGATAGGACAGTCCAGATCTTTCTTCCTGAGCTTACGTTTTCTTCAGACTTAGAATATTTTCGAAGGATTCAAAGGATTCGACCTATGTCCTTCCTGCGAGTCTGTTTCTTGGATCTTGTTAACACTTATGAAAAGTGTTATTCCTCCTGAGCTTTCTCTCGTGAAGAATTCGACTTCCCACACACTCCTTGCGTTTCAGGGATTTCGATAACTCAGATCCGAAGGATTTTTTGAAGAGAAATTCCTCTCTCCCTCTTGGCGTTCTCCTTTTTTGGTTCTTCGACTTCTTACAAAGTCCCTTCGACACTTAGTTGAATCTCGGATCTTACAAAGTCCCTTCGACACTTAGTTGAATCTCGGATCTGTGCACTCCTTGCACCAGATATTTACACAAGGTTCAAATTCTTGTGGACGACTGTGCATGCCTTGCACCAGTCTTTTTGCACTCCTTGCATAGGGAAAGTTTCGTGCTATCTCTTATGAGCTTCAGAATCAAAACATATCCCATTAACACACTCCTTGCATTCCGTGTGCACACCTTACACCACTTCAACCGAAGATAAACAATTGAATCTTATCTTAACATTCACAGTTTCATCTACTCATAACGAAATTCATTCATTCATTCATGAAAGCACAATAACAGAGAATTGCAAAACAATGTCCACCACATGCATTGGGTCAATTTTCCTCTGTTATATTCATAAGTGAAAAATGGATACAAATATAATAAAAAACAAAAACTGAAAACTCAGATTTTCCTACTACCTTGCAACTAGCCTCATTTGGGCGTACACAACCTATATTTATCTCAGAGGGCTCTTAGGGTCCCCCCTAACTACTTGTCTACATCAAAACCTATCCCGACGACTATCCTAGTCCAGTCGTATTCCAGAGCCGGAGTGGAAACTCCCACTTCGCTCGCGATTGCTCAAGCGTGCTTCAAAAGATTTTTCTGACGTTGAGTTAAGGCGTACTTCAAAATGTCTGCTGCAACTGCCAGCATTGAGATCCTGCACAAACTCCCAAACGCTGATAGGTCCTGCTCCGCATGCTCGCTAGCGATGCTCCTGCATCATACTCCCCTTGAAAAAAATTCATGGACTCCTGTCCATGAGCTCCTGCATCGAATTTCCATGCTTCTGTATAGCAGCTTCATTTTCCCAACTGACATATTCTATTGGGTGTCCCTTCCACTTGACCAGATATTCAAAATAGGTCTTCCTTCTGGTCTTTTTGCCGATCCTCTGATCAACGATCTTCTCCATTTGTGGTTTTACTACTACAGGCATTTGTTTTTCCCACTTGATCTTCTCTTGATCTTCTGATCCCTCCGTGTCATCTTTCCTGTAAGGATACAGGTCTGAAACATTGAATATGGGCGATATGCCCACATCACCTGGTAGCTCAATCTCATAGGCGTTTGCATCAAACTTCCTCAAGATCTTACATGGCCCTATCTTCTTCATATTTAACTTATTATATGTTCCCATAGGGAACCTTTCTTTCCTGATATGTGCCATAACCTGATCTCCTACTTCAAATTGAAGTTCTCTGTGATGCTGATCAACTCTCTGCTTGTACTCCTGGTTAGAACTCTGCAACTGTCCTTTGATCTGGCTATGGAGCTTCTGCATTTTTGCAGCAAAATCTTCTGCTCCAGTGCTCTTGATCTCACTCCGTTCCAAGTCTCTCAACTCAAACACTCCTTTGGGTTGCATTCCATACAATATTTGCAATGGGCTCTTTCCAGTGCTCCTGTTTGGTGATTCATTGTATGCAAATTATGCTTGTGTCAGAATCTGATCCTACTGATTATGGTGCTCAATAACTAGACTCCTCAATAAGTTTCCCAAACTTCTATTTACCACCTCAGTCTGCCCATTTGTCTGAGGGTGATAAACTGAGATGAAGGAAAAATCTATCCCTAACTTCTTCCACATTTTTCTCCAAAAGTGACCAACAAAATTTGTGTCTTTGTCTGAGACAATGCTTCTGGGTAGGCCGTGAAGTCTTACAACTTACTTGAAAAACAGAATTGCAACATGCGTTGCATCACTGGTCTTCTGGCATGGGATAAAGTGTGCCATCTTTGAAAATCTATCCACCACCACAAATATGGAATCAAATCCTCTTTGCATCCTTGGCAGTCCCATCACAAAATCCATGCTTATTGCATCCCAATGCATCTCTGGTATTGGCAATGCTTGATACAATCTAGTGTTCTATCTTTTTCCTTTTGCATGTTGACAAATTCTGCATCTGTTCACAAACTTTATCACTTCTGTTCTCATACCTGGCCAATAGTATGAACTGCTCAACTGTGCAAACATTTTATCATGGCCGAAATGTCCAGCCAATCCTCCACTATGTTTTTCCTTCATAAGGTTATCCCTCATTGAACATTTTGGTATGCACAACTGATATCCCTTGAACAACAATCCCTCTTGAATCATATATTCTGTCTACTGGCTTCTGTCTCTTAGCACATGATTTGCACATGCTTCATATGCTTCCTTGAAATATGTATCATCACAATACATGTCCTTAAGGTGTTCAAACCCCAAGGTCTTCACCTGAAATTCATGCAGAATCAAACATCTCCTACTTAATGCATCAACAACCTTGTTAGCATTCCCAACAATATGTTTTATGACAAAAGTAAAATTCTGCATAAACTCAACCCATTTCACATGCCTCTGATTCAATTTTTCTTGTCTGGTTATGAATTGTAAAGCCTGATTATCGCTATACAAGACAAATTCCTGTGGGACAAGGTAGTGTCTCCACTTCTTCAAGGCTTGAATTATGGCATAAAACTCCTTATCATACGTGGAGTATTTTCTCTTGGTCTCATTCAACTTCTCACTGAAATAGGCAACAAGTCTATTATCCTGGCTCAAAACTGCTCCAATTTCAACTCCACTTGCATCACATCTCACCTGAAATGTCTCCTCAAAATTTGGCAAGACCAGAATTGGTCGTTTTGTTATTTTCTTCTTCAGTATATTGAATCTCCTCTCGACTTCCTTTGTCCATTTAAAAGACTTGTGCTTCTTCTTTACTGTATCCATCATTGGTGCACAAATTCCATTGAAGTCTCTGATGAACTTCCCATAGAAGATTGCTAATCCATGGAAGCTCCTTACTTCAAACATGCTCCTTGGTGACGACCATTCTTTGATTGCTTTCACCTTCTCTCGATCCATCTTCTGTTCATTTGAAGAGATCACAAAACTCAAGTAAATGAGTTCTGTCTTCATAAAAGATGACTTCTTTAGATTTATCAACATCTTCTCCTGCTGTAGTCTCCTCATCACTAGTGTCAGATCTCTCAAATGCTCTTCTTTAGTCCTGCTAAAGATCAATATATCATCCAGATATACAACCACAAACTTGCCAATGAAATATTTCAGTGTTTCATTCATTATCCTCATAAAACTATTCGGGGCATTTGTTAAGCCAAATGGCATAACAACCCACTCATACAAACCTTCATTTGTCTTAAAGGATGTCTTCCACTTATCACCTTCTCTCATTCTAATATGGTGATATCCACTTTTCAAATCTATTTTAGAAAAGAAATTTACTCCACTTAAATAGTCCATTAAATCACCCATTCTTGGTAAAGGAAATCTATACTTGATGGTGATATTGTTAATGGCTCTTGAGTTTGTATACATTCTCCATCCCCCATCCTTCTTTGGACTCAACACAGTTGGTACTACGCATGGACTCAAGCTCTCTCTGACCAAACCTTTTTCTAACAGTTCCTGGACTTGGTTCTTCACTTCCTCATTCTCTCATGGTGTCAATCTGTATGTTGCTTTGTTTGATAGACTTGCTCCTGGTATCAAGTCAATATGGTGGCTGATACTTCTGATGGGTGGCAATGAGTTTGGCAGCTCATCCACCACTATGTCCGCAAAATTATCCAACAATTCCTGAACTTATTCAAGTAAATCATCCATTGAAGTACTTGTAAGGATAACTCTGGGTTTCCTCACCACAACAAACTACATCTGCTATTCTTTCTTGACTTCTTTCAGGAGTTCCTTCCCGCTCATGAGAAGTATGCTTGTGCTGGCTTCCTCTTTCACTTTCTTCTCCTCTATTAGCAACAACATGTGTGTCCTACCATTCTTCTCCAAGGTGTATGTATTCTTCCTCCCATCATGAATGACGTTTCTGTCAAACTTCCATGGTCTTCTCAACAAAATATGGCATACATCCATGGGAATTACATCACATAGAATTTCATCTCTATATCCTCCTATAATTCAAACAAGCATTGTTTAGTAACCATTACCTAGTGTTCTTTCTGCAACCATGAGACTTTGTATGGTTTTGGATGTGTAGTCGTCTCCAGCTCCAATTTCTCCACCATATATCTGGATACTAATTTATCAATGCTCCCACTGTCAATTATCACCTTGCATACTCTGTCTTTAGTCTTGCAAGCTGTTCTGAAGAGACTATTCCTCTACATTGGCTTTTCAACTTCTGCCTCTGGTTTTAAGAGAACCTTCCTCAACATCAAGGATCTTCCATCCTCCGCCCCTTCTGCTTCAACATCTCTTCTCTGTGCTTCTAAAATGTGATCTTCACCTCCTCCTTCTTTCTTTTTCTCGAGACATTCCCAAGACATGTGCCTTGTCTTTCCACATCCATATCGTCTTACTTCTCCTCCTCTTCCTCCTCTTCCTCTAGAAGAACTTTTTCCATCACCCTGTCTTCCTTAGGAACTTCCTCCTCTTTTTGAGTGATTATGTGGTTTTTCAGTCTCGTCATTAGACTTATGTGCTTTGTCATGGGTAACTCCCTTGTTTTTGTTTGGGGTTGGGCTTTTACCTCTTCCTCGCTGGCTTTTTTTTTCTGGCCAACTTCTCCTCTGCTTTCAGCGTGAACTGATAAGCATCCTCCACTGTCTTTATCGACATCATGCTGAGCTCATCCTGGATTTCATATTTAGGCCATTTATATATCTGACAAATTTTTCTTCATATCTCTCTCTTTGTCGAGTTTTGATGTTCAGCCTATAGAACTCCTCCGTGTACTCCTTAACTAACATCCCCTTCTGTCTCAGGTTCTACATATTCCTGAACAAATTAATCTGATAATCCTTGGGCATGAAATTAGCCTTCATCTTGGCTACCATTCTGTCCCAATTATTTATCTTCTGCTTGCCTTTGCTTCTCCTTCCAGCCTGCAGTTCATCCCATCATAGTGCTGCATGTCCTTTTAGCCTGGTGACAACCTGTTTCACCTTTATCTCTTCATCGACATCTTCATAGTCAAAATGCTTGTCCATGTATCTTATCCAATACAACAACTCTTCAACATCTAAATTGACTTCATACATTGGGACTTCTATCTTGGCTCTGCCTCCCAATCTGACAACTTCTCTCAGCCAACGTTCTTCGACAACCTCTTCTCTTGCAGCTTCTTCGGCTTCTACTTCTTCGCTCTCTGCATCGCTGATGTCTCCAGCATCAGGTGCTCTCCTCTGTGCTGCCTCCATCACCTCTAATATTGCACGAAGTTCTCGCATCTCCCTTTCTACAACTCGATTGGCTAAAGGTTCTTCCGCTAGTCTCCTTAGTGGAATTGTGTTGACTCTATGTCACACACAGAGTACAACTTTGAGTTCTTTGGTCTCCTCTCCTTTGCTTGTTGTCTGCAAACAAAACTTAGCTTTGATACCACTTGATGCAGACCCCCCTTCTCTCCTAAGGGCTGCACGACCTCCCGGTCTAGGATTGATCAAGAAATTGAGTTTGATTGACTCTCCGAGCCTTTGATAGACCCCAAACCCACTTACATAGTTCATTTCTCCAAAGGTGCAGGTCGTATGAGACCTGCGGGCCCTCTCCTGAGCATTGTTCGAACCTCAACACCAAACGGGTGCTAACTCTTCTTTGACTAAGCCCTTTCCTTTACGTGACCACGACTGTGACCACTCGCCTGATCAAAAGGCACGTCGCGACTTCGTGTATTGGGTCTTCGCATGTGAGTCACCCCGACTCTCCTGACCTCCGAAATCCCGACAGGAGCCTAGCGCGTGCTATCCCCTCTATTCTCCTTCACTGATGTGACCCTTCGCTATGACTGTGGGCCAATCTTCCGACCGCATTGCGATTTCGTGTATCGGGAACTTCTGATGCTTCAGATTTGATGACCCAGATCCTCTCTCGATCCGACGACTTAGATCAAATCGTGTTCACTCCCAACTCCCGAGATGCTGATATTTCGAAGTGCCAAATCAACAGTCCACAATCCCCGTGATCCAACGGTCCTAATATCCTTTTCACGTATCGTGACTTCGCGTTTCACGAAGTTGGAGGACCGCTCACCTCCCTTCTCCTGATATCTGAACTCCCGATATCTCCTTGGGCAACCGACAGTCCAGATATCTCCTTGATCCGATGGCTGTGATCAAATCACGATTTCGTGATTCATGAGTTCTTATAACTCTGCCTTTGAATTCTCTGAGTCACGAGTCAGCGAAACGCTGATCTCTCGCCACGTGTCCCCCTTGATGGACAGTTCCAATGATTTCAAAACTTTTGTAACCCCACTCCTCCTGTATACTTTCAGGGCTTATCATTAGTGCACCTTACCTTGATCGGGTGATTACGATTCTTTTGCACTCAGACCGAATGACTGAGATCCTTCCTCCTTTGCGCTTGCTCCTCATTGTCTGGACGTTGACAGGATGGTCCAGATCTTTCTTCCTGAGCTTACGCTTTCTTCAGACTTAGAAGATTTTTGAAGGATTCAAAGGCTTCGAACTTTGTCCTTCCTTCGAGTCCGTTTCTTGGATCTCGTTAACACTTATGAAAAGTGTTATTCCTCTTGAGCTTGGTCTCTTGAAGACTTCGAATTCCCACACACTCCTTGTGTTTCATGGATTTCGATAACTCAGATCCAAAGGATTTCTCGAAGAGAAATTCCTCTCGCCCTCCTGGCATTCTCCTTTTCTGGTTCTTCAACTTCTTACAAAGTCCCTTCGACACTTAGTCGAATCTCGGATCTGTGCACTCCTTGCACCATATCTTTATGCAAGGTTCAAATTCTTGCGGATGATTGTGCATGCCTTGCACCAGTCTCTTTGCACTCCTTGCAAAGGGAAAGTTTTTTGCTATCTCTTCTGATCTTCAGAATCGAAATAGATCTCTTTAACGCACTCCTTGCGTTCTGTGTGCACACCTTGCACCACTTCAACAGAAGAGAAACAATTGAATCTTATCCTAACATTCACAGTTCCGTCTACTCATAACGAAATTCATTCATTCATTCATGAAAGCACAATAACAGAGAATTGAAAAACAATGTCCACCACATCCATTGGGTCAATTTTCCTCTGTTATATTCATAAGTGAAAAATGGCTACAACTGTAATAAAAAACAAAAAATGAAAACTCAGAAATCTCCTACTAACTTGCAGCTAGCCTCATTTGGGCGTACATAACCTCTATTTATCTCAGAGGGATCTTAAGGTTCCCCCTGAATACTTGTCTACATCAAAACCTATCTTGACAACTATCCTAGTCCAGTCGCATTCCAGAGCTGGAGTGGAAACTCCCACTTCGCTCGTGATTGCTCAAGCGTGCCTCAAAAGAATTTTTTCGATGCTAATTTAAGGCGTACTTCAAAATGTCTGCTGCAACTGCTAGCATTGAGATCCCATACAGACTCCCAGACGCTGATAGGTCCTACTCTGCGTGCTCGCCAATGATGCTCCTGCATCAAAAAACATTATGAGTTTTATGCAAGTGAGGTGGAAATACGAGACGATAGACAACGAGTTCAATTCTCTCTTGGATTTTGAATGGTCGTATAAATCGAGGCGACAACTTTGTCCCCTTCCCGAACCGAATGGTACTCTTATTAGGCTTGATACGAATGAAAACTTAATCTCCCACTTTACAACTTCGGTCAATCCTATGTGCATCAACATAATTTTTTTATCTATCCTGTGTTTCCTTTATTCGTTGCCTAATCTAAATCACTTGTTCCTCCATCTCTTGAATCAATTCTGGCCCAACTGTCACTCGGTCTTCTAACCTTTCCCAACTCAACGGTGTCTTGCATGGCCTTCTATACAAAGCCTCATAGGGTGACATTCCAATGGAGCTATGAAAACTGTTATTGTAGGTGAACTCTACCAAAGGTAGGTACTTCTCCCAATGGGTTTGATTATTCAAAACATACATCCTAAGCATGTATTCCATAACCTGATTTACTCTCTTAGTTTGCCCATATGTTTAGGGATGATATGTTGTGCTTAATTTCAATTGAGTTCCTGTTGGGCCTCAGAAATGTCCTAATTTCATCCACCTTTCTCTTCATTATTCATTACATTTCATTGTCCCATTAGCCTTTTATCATACCATTTCCATACATACATGTGGGTTTCTCCTTATTATTTTCCATTGTATTCATTTCAGTATTATAAGTGAATTTATGATTAAATATTAGAAAAATGACATATTTTCATTATATATCAAGGTTGGATGAGTTTGATGATGTGTGCAGGATATGTGAATATTTCAACAAAGTCAAATATTACCACCTAGCCTCAAATTCGAATTTTATCTTCAAGCTTTGAAGATTTGAAGAATATTTGGGACAATCATTCAAGCATATTCAAAGGAGAAGATCATGGAGATTTTGATAGGATATCTTATCCAAGATATGAGTAGAGGATTTGAAGGAATAAGTTGAGAAAATAGTGGATCTGTAATTATGACACTCTTCAAGAATTTCATGTATATAAGAGAGTGCTCTCTCTTCATGAAGGGGGAGAGAGATCATGTTATTCATAATTGGAGGGATGTAATTCATAATTTAGTCTTGTAACTATGAGAAGGAGATTCTTCTCTTTGATTCTTTCTTTGTTATTTCATGCTTTGTCATTTGACTCTTGTAATATAATTTGAGATTGATATATGGTGTGAGCTCACATATGTCATTTGTCGTTCAACTTTTCACATGTTGTATTGTTTTTGCCTCATACAACTTCCTGCTTTCCTAGTTAGTCTTTCGATGCTTTCCTAGACTAATTTCATTTCAACAATTTAGATTAGATTATTTCTACTTCAGTCCTTCATATATAGTGCGTGTGCTTCGTAAGCCTACGAACCTTGGATTGACAAATTAAATAGTTGGGCAAATACTATAACATAATTAAACGACAATATTTCCGCCTAACATTTTGGCGCCGTTGTCGGGGACGCACGATGGATTGAAGTTTAGTTTGATTTCCTGCAAGTGTGTCTGCATGTGATGGTAAGGGGTCATAGTAGCTACTTGAGTGGAGACTCCTCATGTTCTCCCTGCCAGCTCTAGAGTGTGAATTTCAATTTACACAAATTTCATTTTTCGCAAGTGTGAATTTCAATTGTAGCAAGTGTGTTTTCCACAACTGTGGAGAGTATGTGTTTCGACAAGTGTGTTTTCCGCAACTGTGGAGAGTATGTGTTTCAGAAAGTGTGTTTTCCGCAACTGTGGAGAGTATGTGTTTCAGCAAGTGTGTTTTCCGCAACTGTGGAGAGTATGTGTTTCAGCAAGTGTGATTTTTCAGTTTTTTTATTTTGATTTGGGTGCTATAAGAACCCCTTTTTCAATATGTTTTAACAATGAGTGTTAGCTTGGAACTACTCACTCAGATCCTTGCGAAAGTCGGGATCTCCTCTTCTCAGGAAGAGGAGATCTTGACAGCAATTAAATATTCAAACACTCTTCCAACAACAAACGAGAATTCAACATCTGAAGAACCCTACATATTTGATGATGAACAATCATTTGAGTAGGAGGTTGAGGAAGATGAAGAGGAGTTACAAAAATATTTGAGCGAGGAAAAATGTGCCTATGAAAGCATTATTGAACAATGGTTCCAGGTAAGCACTCGATTAGATAAATTTTATTTCTTAATTAGTTTGCCGTTACAACAACAAAATTCGTTTATTCATGTAAATTTCTATTTTTCATTTGAAAAATTGCACATGAATATATTTTTGTTACTATTGCGTGCTTGGCTCCATTGAAAGTTTGACTACACGTAACTAATCTTTAAGTTTCAGTTAGCATAGAGTAGGTAGATTTTTCATTTTCATTTTTTCTTTTACTTCGAATAAGTATGCTCTCCTCCGCTCTTTGTGCGATCACGAGGATCAGAAAATAGGGATGATTTGGATTTCATGAATGAATATTCTTGCAAATATGCTTAACAATACACACAATAAAACCAAAATTTTTCTATGCTGAAACAATGCAATTTTTACATGCTGTTAAAACATGCTGATATAGCGAATTTTTTTTATAGGCTGTTACAACATGCTGATATAGTGCAAATTTTACATGTTGTTACAACATGCTGGTACAATGACATTTTACTTGCTGAAACAATGACGTTTTTGCTATAACAGTGATTGAATAAATTTGCAGATTTGCAAACAATAAAACAATAGTGGCATTAGGATAAAAATAAAACAAAATGAAAAAAATAATGGTCATAAGTTTTTCTCCACTGACTGTCGCGACACGCTGATACAATGGTTGAAACTATGCATCTCCTCGTTTTTAACTTCCGGTCTAGGTTCATCCCTGGGTTTGAGTAGCAACAATATCATATCTCACCCTCATTGTTAGCTGTATCTTTTGACATTGAATACAGTCAGCAACATTAAATCCTTACATGCTGCAACCTGTAAAAGTTAAAAATGTGGAATAATCAACTAAAATTTTGAATCCCGATCGTAGTCTTTGCAAATTCTGGTTATTGCGAATCCCTACCATTTTTTTTGTATTTGCTAAGTCTAGTGGGAATAAAAACTTTAAAACACAAATTTCAACGCTTATATGGAAAGATCAGTCATTAAAAACTACAGAAAGACAACCTCTATTGGCATAATTAAGAGGAAGATTTTATGTAAAAATATTCACACGATAAGGGCGATCTCAAATCAAATCATAACCATATCAAAACAAAAAATTGTTTTATGGTATCAATCCATTCAAAGATTTGCTGATTGTTGCAAGATAGTTATGGACTCTTAGGAGATCAACATCATGGTTTTGACCTTGTCTCCTGGATGTTTTCGCATGTGGTTTGTGGAACGTGATCCCCAGTTTTCTACCATTTACACTATCCTTCTATCTCACTTCTTCGATCTTGATTTGAACACCACCCTTTACTCTTTCCTCAAAATCAAATCGTTGATGCAGACTGCCATATATGAGAAACCAGAACCAATCGATGACTAAAAGACTCTGTGAATATTTGACTCTTTCTAGCACTCTCAGTACTCAAAGCGACTATCTCTCCTTTGCTGTCATCATGCCCAATCTGTTATCATTTATCTCAGAGACTATTATGCATTTATCAAGGAAACTAACCAAATCAATGATAAGTTCTAGTTTTCTAAAGAATGAGAATTAGAGTACATGATAAAGCATAAGATGAATTTATTTCTCGATTCTCATTTAAGCATCATATCAAAAAAATTAGATATTTTGTTTTGTTTGACCGGAAAATGTGCACCAAATCTTGATTGCGTATCCTTACTTAAGTTTTGTTAAGTAAAATCTCAGGGGCAATCACAGATTTTATGCACAGAAGTTTCCTGAGCACGCAGTTCCATGAGTGACGTCTTCATGGCTAAATCACAACTGAATTCCACTATTCGCTTAATCCTGCTTCTCTCTGGATTTTTGTGCACTATTAATCATGACCGGTTGGTGTAATTCTGTCTTTGTAATTTATACAATAGCCAATACGTGATATACAGTTTCGAGAATCATCTAGTGAACAAGAGAGTATCGACACTGGTAACGAGAGTACACGTTAAATTCTTGAAGATGACTTCGTAAAAAATATGCTAAAAAGGGATATCTTTGTGAGTACATTGAATCATGAATAGTTGGCTAATAGGGACAAGGGTCAGACCGTAGAGGTGTGTTATTATCTAAGGACTTTGATGGCCTGATGATTGTTTGTTTTTTTTGTCTTTTGCACTGAGGCCACATCTAGAAATGCAACAAAACCACAAATTGTGCTTTCCTTTCCATTGCAATTTGAATCGTATTATGCTTAGGATGTGGAATTTATCCTCTCGCACAAGAATTCATCTTACCTTGGGTTAAAACACTGCTATGAAGCGACTAGACAAGGAGGCCAGGCATAAAAAATGGACTCAACAAAACTTAATGATTAAGCTTTGCATGGTTACATATGCCCTTTAGGTAGAAAATCTATCGAATCAGTCGTCCATAGCCTCACAATTTTGCGCAAGGGGAAGCAAGCTGTTGTATTCACACAACGTTGTTGTTTGGGAGATTTGCAGTCTACAAATTCTTGTTATACCTATTGTGCTAGACATGTTGATCTGTCTTTATACAGGTGTTCGATCATTTCAGATCTACCCATTCCCAGAATTCACCCATGTTCATCATTGAAGGAATTCTAGCAAATTCATGTGATTAGAAAATCTGCTGTAGAAGCCAAAAGAGAGAATCTACTTGCAGTATGTGCCATTCTATTCTTGACTACTACAAACACGATTCTATCCCTGCCAACAAATAAGAGTCATCTCTTGAATGAGTTGTACACCTTGACAGAAGAAACAACACACCAAATTAATTTGCCCATAGACGGTGCTAAGATAGAGCAACACATAGATGAAGGCTCGAAGATGAATGATTTTGAAGAAAACAACAATAACGTGGATGGGGTAGATAGTGTTCTTAAATTAGCTGATCAATTGGGTATTCATAATCCGAGAGATGCAATTATGTTCAATCGTTTGAATGAGATAATGCTTGACCTGCCAGCTTTGCCCATCATGTGCAATTTTGAAAACACCAATGTCGGTTACAGGTCTGGCAACAAATTCAGGCTAGGCACTCATTATAGGTTTGACAAAAAATCCAGACCACACCTTGGTAAGCTGCATGTTATGCATGCATTTGTTTTAAAACATGAATTACATGCAAAATACTGTTTATGCCATGCCTGCTCAGAATGTCATCGGACAACTGAGAAATTGAACGACAGGTGCGAAGCCTTCTCCAGTTCCTTTCCTTATTTTTGCAAGAATGCAAAACCATTTATGTATATTTTTGTTCGTTTGATTATTTTGTGTTGTTTTTATAATATAGGTGTTTTTGTTTTAAAAAAAAAACAAACAAACAAATTTAAAAATTGAAAAATAATAATAATAATATATATTTCTTTGTTTGTTTGTTTTGTTAAACAAAAATTTTGTTTGTTTAACAAATAATAATATATATTTCTTTGTTTGTTTTGTTTGATTTGAATGTTTTTGTTAAAACAAACAAACAAACAAACAAATTTAAAAATTGAAAAACAATAAAAACACTTAAAAACTCCGAAAATTTAAAATTGCAAATGAATATTCTTGAAAACGATAGTCAAGACATGTTTTTATGCTTAATGCTAATTTGTTTTTCTTAAGTCACTTCATGCAACAATGGATGATGAGATCAACATGAAAACACAATAGGTATAAAAACACAGTTTATTTCTTTGAGTTTTTCGTATTCATACTTATTTCTGTTTTGCATGATATATTCTTCGCAAATCTCACAATTTTTATGCAGGAATTTGTACTAAGGTTTTCAGGTTCACAGCCGAGCGCATCCCATGCTGCAGTGTTTTTCAAGAATCACAAAATTCTTCAAAGAATACATGATTTGATAGACAACTTGAAGGAGCTGTTACTCATCAAAAACATCATGATGTTTGCTGATACACAACAACATTTTGCCGCTACACAAAATTATTTTGCGCATCTTGGTGTTTGCTGTTACACAACGACCATGATGATACACTATTATTTCCGCATTTTGCCAAATTTCATGCTGTGACACTATCCCATTTCTCCTTCAAAGCCGATTGGTCATCCCTTTGTTGAAGCCATCTTCCATTGCCTTAACTTTCATGACTTCACACATGCCTATTTTTCTGAGTTGCATACATCATTTCCTTTATCTTTTTCAGTTCATTTTTTCTTTTCCAATTTTCTTTTTGAATAAAACAAACCCCCTTTCCATAATTACATTTCCTTGCCATAAACACTGTTTCTACTGAGATCTATCTATAGTCCTACCTATATTTTTACACACTCGCGTTGATTGATGTGGGATTCCTTAAGGCCCACCTTTCAACAAGTCTTGCCCCATCGACCTCAACAACTTATCTGGGATATAGACTAGAGTTCCTTTTGAGTACCTAGAGGCTTGCATGCCTTAATGGCGAGTTCTCTCACTAGCAATCATGGGAATACATTAATGTCCCTTGATTGTTAGATCTTGCAAGTGGCTCAACATCAACACCTCTATTCGCACTTCGCAAGATGTATTCAGGTACCGTGACACTCATTGACCTCACTGGTGAGTTTGTCTCACATTCATTAATGACATTCATCAATGGTCAGTAATCCAATGATTTCTCTTCATGCTCGACACCGACACATTCATTCGCATGATTAGAATTGTACCATTGGTTTTGTAGCGGGTGAAGACTATACACTTTTACATGATCCCCTCAACAGTTGCAGCAGTTTGATTTCAGATCTATGATAGTACCACAGTTCCATATTCTTTGCCTTCCACATTTCTCATGATCCAGCAGTAGCAGCTCAAATTCCTTCACTTCCCATGATCCAATTACAACAACAACAACATTAATAGTTCCATTTTCCTGATCTTGCAGCAATGGCACCTTCCATCTTCCATCAGTCACAGTCAGACATTCTTTTCTCCAACAGTTACAATAGTTGCAGCTACAATGCCAATCACATTTTCCTGATCTAGCAGCCGCAACAACTACATCTACTTTTTCAGTAAGTGGAGGTATGTTCTTTTCTAAGATTTAATCACACAATTCCTTATATGACGACTTGAATATTTTGGAAAATTTCCCCACCATGCTCTCTTTCCTTCCATGACCTACACTAAGTTGCATGAGGGCATGCAACCGATTCAGTTTGGGGGGGGGGGATATATTCACTACCAGTATTCCATTTTTCCACTATTATCACTCCATTTTCCCATCTCATTTACTGTTTACCAAATTTTCTTTTCCAAAGACACTTTGTTGCATTTCGATTGTTACACATATTGGCATGATTCATAAAGATATAAAAAAGACTTTCTTATACTCATTGATGCTCTCTTATGCACATTGATAGCTTATTATTTCCAGTGAGTACATGGCTAAATTATTGTAGCAAGAAAATCAATAAGTGAAATGAATGTTGTTAACACAAGAACCAACATATTTTGTATTCATGGTTGTCACACAAGAACCAACCATATGAACATTTCACATGCTGTTACACATGTACTTTACATGCTGCTACTCTTGTATGTCAAATCCTGGAAATATTCCTTATTAAAAATACATCATCAATCAAAGCCATAGTTTAAATGCGAAAAGTTCTTAAGAAGATCCATGCATGGTTGCATGAGGACATGCAAAAAGTTGAGTTGGGGGGGTATGTTGGGCCTCAGAAATGTCCTATTTTCATCCACCTTTCCCTTCATTATTCCTTACATTTCATCGTCCCATTAACCTTTTATCATACCATTTCCATACATACATGTGGGTTTCTCCTTATTATTTTCCATTGTATCCATTTCAGTATTATAAGTGAATTTATGATTAAATCTTAGAAAAATGACATATTTTCATTATCTATCAAGGTTGGATGAGTTTGATGATGTGTGCAGACATATGTGAAGATTTCAACAAAGTCAAATATTACCACCTAGCCTCAAATTCGAATTTCATCTTCAAGCTTTGAAGATTTGAAGAATATTTGGGAAAATCATTCAAGCATATTCAAAGGAGAAGATCATGGATATTTTGATAGGATATCTTATGCAATATATGAGTGGAGGATGTGAAGGAATAAGTTGAGAGAATAGTGGATTTGTAATTATGACACTCTTCAATACTTTCATGTATATAAGAGAGTGCTCTCTCTTCATGAAGGGGGAGAGAGATCATGTTATTCATAATTGGAGGGATGTAATTCATAATTTAGTCTTGTAACTAGGAGAAGGAGATTCTTCACTTTGATTTTTTCTTTGTTATTTCATGCTTTGTCATTTGACTCTTGTAATATAATTTGAGATTGATATATGGTGTGAGATCACATATGTTATTTGTCATTCAACACTTCACATGTTGTATTGTTTTTTCCTTTTGCAACTTCCTCCTTTCCTAGTTAGTCTTTCGATGCTTTCCTAGATTAATTTCATTTCAGCAATTTAGATTAGATTATTTCTACTTCAGTCTTGCATATATAGTGCGTGTTCTTCGTAAGCCTATGAACCTCGGATTGAAAAATTAAATAGTTGGGAAAATACTACAACGGGATTAAATGATAGTTCCCAACTCTAATTGCAAACTTTTCCAAAACCTAGATGTGAATCGGGAGTCCCTATCTGAAATGATCTTCTTGGGTAACCCATGCAAAAAAATGACCTCACTTATAAACATGCATGCCACATCCGTGACATCATAAGTGTCTCTAATCGGAATAAAATGGGAACTCTTGGTCAACTTATCAACTATCACAAGAATGACATTGTCTAGGCAATGTGAGCGGAAATACCACAACAAAATCCATAGAAATGACTTCCCACTTGGACATAAGAACATCATGCGGTTGTAGGAGACCTGCTGGGTGTTGGTGGTCAACCTTCACTTGTTGAAACTCAACGCACTTGGCAACGAAATGGACTACATCATGCTTCATGCCTACGGAGAAGAAAAACTTCATGTCTACGTACATTTTCTTCACATTTGGATGTGCACAATAAATTTCTCTATGGGATTCCTTGAGTATGATTCTTCGGGTATCCCCACCTTCAGGGATATACATCCTTCCCTGATATATTAACAATCCATCTACTTCCAAGATATATCCTTCATACTTTTGATTTAATTGCCTCCCACTCTGGAGGGTTGAAGTAAGCTTTAAATATCAACTATCTCCTAAAAGTTTCCCCAACACATGCTCCATCATATTAACTCTTAAGGGTACCAAGGAGAAGACACATGCTCTCCTGCTCAAGGCATCTGTGACCACATTCTTCTTTCCCTTGATGTACTAAATTCCAAAATCCTACTCACTCATAAACTCCCTCCAACACCTCTTCATGACATTGAGATCTCTTTGAGTGAAGAGGTGCTTTAAGATTTCATGATCCATTTTGAGCTCAAATCTTCGTCCTAATAGATAATACCTCCAAAGCTTCAGAGCTGGCATTACAACTGCCAACTCTAAATCATGAGTAGCATAAAGATCCTCATGTTGCTTCAACTTTCTTGATGCATACACTATCACTCCCCCCATCCTGCATTAGTACGACCCCCAATCATTGCTTCAAGGCATCCATGCAGACTCTGGAGTATTTTTCCATATCTGGCACTTGTAGAATTGCCGCATTGGTTAGTAACCTCTTAAGCTCGATGAATGCAATATCACATTCCTCTGTCCATTCATACCTGATCCCCTTGCGTTGTAAAGTGGTGATGGGTTTCACTATCTTAGAGAACCCTTCCACAAACCTCTAATAATAACCTGCTAGCCCCATGAAGCTTCTCACCTCATGAACATTTTTCGGCACATGCCATTCCATAATGGACTTCACCTTTTCTGGGTCCATAGAGATTCCTTTACCGGAAATGATATGACCTAAATAGTGAATCTCCTTCTTGAAGAAAGAACACTTCGACAACTTGCCATACAATTTGTTTTCTCTAAGGCATGAAAACACCACTCGCAAGTGTTCCTCATGTTCTCTTTCGTTCCTGGAATAAACGAGGATATCATCTAGAAAGACCTGTACAAAGTGATACTTCTAGAATACAACATTGATGAGGCTCATGAATACTGCTAGCGCATTGGTCAAACCAAAAGGTACTACAACGAACTCGTAATGCCTAAACCGATATTGAAAGGAATTTTTAGCAATATTGCCTTCCTTAATTATTAACTGGTCATACCCTAATCGCAGATCAATTTTTGGGCAAACTGTTGCTCCTTTGATCTGATCAAAGAGATCATCTATCCGTGGCATTGGGTACCTATTTTTCATTGTAGCACGATTCAAGTCTTGGTAATATATAAACAGTCATAAGAAACCATCTTTCTTCTCGACAAAATTTACTGGTGCATCCCAAGCTGAGACACTAGGCCTTATTAGCCTAAATTCAAGTAGTTCCTTCAACCACATCTCTAACTGACAAAGTTTCAACGTCGTCATCCTATATAGTGTCTTGGAAATTGGCTCTGCTATGGGTTTTATCTCAATGGTAAAATCAAGCTCCCTCTCATGAGGTAACCCTAGCAACTCTTTTGGAAAAATGTCCTTAAACTCCGACAATACTGGATACTGATCCAAGGAGGGTCCTTTCGCTTCATTGACTGCTTCCCCTACATACAATCAACAACCTTTCCTCATGCAATGTTTAACTTTCATGGTCGAGATAAAGTGTAGAGATACCTTCCTCCATACACCGTGGATCTCTACTGACCTTTCTTTATTATCAACACAAATCACCATTTTTGCAAAACAATCTACCATAGCTCGATGGAATTATAACCAGTTCATTCCAATGATTAGGTCATACGTCCCTAGAGAAGTGACATACACCTTCAACCTTGTAGTACACATTCCCAGGTCTACTAGACAATTATCGATGCTAGGTCCTACTGCTTGTTTTTTCTCCAAAGCCATCTCGACTTGTTTAAATTCATTGTTCTCGTAGGCTGCCAACCCACACTTTTATAATGCACAAGGTGAAATGAAATTATCTGTAGCACCAAAATCAAATAAAATTTTAACATTGACATGATTTAGCATACCTGATGACTCCACCATAGTGGATTGATGCTCTTCTTGGCGGTTATCAACCGCTGCCTAAATCTATTGGCTACTACTCTCTCTTCCCATCATAACCTTTCCTTCTCTATGCACAAATCCTGCTTGCGACTCTGGACAATCACGCTGGTAAGGAGGTCCTCTGCACCCCCAACAAGTAACTCGGGGTGGAACCTGGTAAGTGGCCTAGTGTGGGCGACAGAGTTTGGTGGAGCATAGTGAGAGACTATAGTGAGAGCATAGTGAGAGACTATGCTCAATGAGTCATAAGCCCTAAATTTAGCATAGCCCCTTGTGGTCTCCTCTGTGGAGTTTACTCTTGTGGTTGTGGGTTCGAGTACCCATGGATAGAGTTTGCAACCAGAATGGTAACTTTGGTTCGTAGTGCAATGTGGTTGCCCCTTGTGGGCTTCCTTCATGATATCTCCTCCTCTTGGCTCATGGTTTGGCACTGGGAGGTGCTGGTGTGTAGTGTATGGTTTCTTGCTTCTCGTGGGCTCATTTCTTAATGTAACTAGTCTCTTTTAATTAGTCATAAACCTCATCCAAATCTCATTGATTAACCATGCATTAACATTAACAAATTATAGTACCAATCTAACCCTTACATTAATCAACTTTACTTTGATTAATCAACATATTTATTCAAATTTATTTTTATTTTTATTTTATTTTTATTATTTTTTTAAATAATTTAATTGCATAAAACTAAATACAAAATACAATTACAATAATAAAAAATCAAAGAATAATTTAATTTTTAAAATTAAAAATAAATAAAATTGCAATAGCTTTTATTAAATAAATAAATACATTTTATAATTCATATTACAAAGAGTTAATCAATTATAATCAATTGTGGAAACCTTCATACTCAAAGAAAGAATTAATTAGTTAACTGATATTTATATATATCAACTCAATATATTAAATATTATACAAAATTAATAAGTATAATAATAATAAACCTAATATTATATTACATTAATGCTATAATGCATAACATTTGCGGAGTAATATCACCTATATATTTTCACCAGACAATAATACTCCAAATGCAAAGAATTAGGATAGAACAAGGTCCGTCACTAGATAGCTCAAAACTATAGGAAACTTAACACTAAATTTTTGTGTAATCTGTTCCAATCCTCGCAGTATGCTCTAATATACACTATCCACATCGCCACATGTAGAAACAACCACTAGCACGCAACCCTATACAGATTGATGTCAATTGCTATTGTTTTGGTAAAAATGCCTAGAGATGTTCACTTTCAACAACTACTTTTGCATGCATCCATTGCCTTCTTGACATGCCTTCAACATAATCAATTCTGATTAGAAACATGGAGAAAGGGCGTTGCTAGAGTTTCCAGACTCCTAGTATCTTGCGACTCCTTCGACATGAAGCTCTCAAAGGTTTTTATAACCATACGAGAATTCCATGATTTCTTAAGCCCTAAACCCTCTATTAGTAACATTTCCCAAATCCTCTATCAGTGGCATTTTATCATATTTAGCATGCACAACAACTCTTCAAAAGATTAGTGTGCACATAAAGTCTTCAGAAGCTTACCTCCGTAGAAAAGCATTTTATTTATGATTGCCCCATTGGCAACAATCTCAATCTTGATCAATGTATGGGCTGAATCTGTTAAAAGTGAAGGCGCGAGGGAGTCGGTCCTGTTATCGCACGGTTTGTAGGAAAGGGCCAAGGGCTTTGAAACCGGCGTAACAGGAGCTTCCCCACCCACTGTCACCTCGATGGGGGGCTCTTTCTATTTAGGAGGGCAAGTCCAAGGGAGACGTCCCCAAGTCAATC
>ML802935.1:54748-74759 GCA_009831015.1 Picea engelmannii
ATTGTTTCACCAAGTGCCTTCATTGCATTTACCAATTCTTCTATTCTCAGAAAGTATTTTCCAATAGTTTCATCTTCCTTCATCTTCAACTGTTCAAACTGTATTCTGTAGGTTTGAAGCTTTGCATCCTTTACCTTTTCATTACCCTCATAACTGTTAATGAGTTTGTCCCACATTTATTTGGCAATTTTTAGGTGCATAACTTTTACGAATTCCGCTTCTGCAAGCCCACTCAAGATAGCATTCATAGCCTTAGCGTTGAAGCTAAATTCTAGTTTGTCATCCTTATTAGCTATCACAACTGGCTTTACATAACCAATATCTATCACATCCCAGACATTTTCACCTAAGGCCATTATGTAGGTTCTCATTCTAACTTTCCAGAAGGCAAAGTTTGTTCCATTGAACAGAGGGGCCTTATTGGTTGAATTTCCTTCATGGCTTGACATGTTTAAGCTCTAGGATCTACCCTTAGGTAAAAGGGGCCTGATCTGATACCAATTGTTGGACAACTGAGAGGGGGGGGGTGAATCAATTGTTACTGTGCTTAAACAATTATGCTTCTTTTAAACTCTTTGCAGAAACACCGAGGGACAATCACAATAGTGCAGGGAAGTAAATAATAGAATATTTATCATCAGTCACACACATGTGATACATAGAGACAGATATTTCCTAAGGAAACCCATAAAGGGTAAAAAACCTCTTTTTCTTTATATGATAAGTAATAGTTACATTCTTTACATTATCATACATATGAGCACCAACTCATAATGAGGCTACAACCTCTGTTTTGCAAGATGCTACTTGCTGAGAGCACCAACTCTCTATTTTCTCTAGCACCCACTATAAGGAAACACCAACTCCCTGGTTTCTCTAGCACCAACTAGAAGGAAGCACCAACTCCCTGGTTTCTCTAGCACCAACTAGAAGGAAGCACCAACTCGCTGAGTGTTTCCAACATCAACTGGATGGAAGCACCAAATTCCAATCATACAGGTATAATAGAGAACAAGAGTTCTCTCTTGCACCACCCTGCCACCCTGGTTTCTCTGGCTGCAACCAGATGGAAGCTACAACTCCCTTTGTTCAAGCACCCACTTGAACCTATGAGGACAACAGTCCTCCCTAGCACCTCCCTTCCACCCTAAAATATAAATCTTTGCTACTGAAACTTATTATAGTGATATGATGTTCAACAATGGATTACCAAACTCATCACTGTTCTGCTGCATTTCGTTGCTCTGTCTGCCTCATCGCCTTTCTGCACACATTACTTGCGCTGTCTGTTCTTCTGATTTTTTTGCTCGGTGCGCCATGTCCATTCACTGCATAGTTCCTCTTCTGTGCAATTCAGTTGCTGCACTCTCCTCCTTCTTCACACATGAATCACCTTCACCAACAACAACCACATCAATCTCCAACAACAACAACAACCCTTCTCTTCTTTGTACCGTGTATATATATCTTCTGTGCATCTTGTGCATGCAATATTCGCCATTCCTCTACATGCTCATACCACGCCAATATCCTCCACCTCTCGAGTGCTTTGCGTGATCATCATCGCGACTCTTCAACTTCTCTGGCAGTTCAACCCCTGTGTATATCATCACTAGGTGTTAAGCTGAGATTCCTTTTTCTCTCTGGCAGTTGAGACTCTTCATCTTCTTTGTTACAGTCGAGCTCATCCTCTCTAGAAGTTGAGACTCTTTGTCTTCTCTGTGATAGTCGAGCTCACCTTCTCTGTTTTAGTTACAGTCCTCAATGCCCATCCAGCTGTCAATTTCCTCCACGAATCGTCTTCATTCCACTAGCAGATTCCATGTGACTCTTCAGCTCCTCTGGAAATCTCACCGAAGTCTCTTCGCATCCTCTAATAGAAACCATCAATGGTTTCTAGAAGTTTCACTGTGTCGTGCAATAGTAGCCCTCCGATCTTGTTTAAATTCACCTGCACTGTTGGATTGATCGTCATTAAACTTGCCTTTATTTCATATTTTGGCATTTCACCTTTTCGTTAATCCCGCTGTGAAGTTTCTCGACTTTCCAAGTCGCGATCCCCGAAACGCCGAAAAGGAGCTTGTCTTCACGTACTCTTCTCTTCAGCTCTTCGATGGTGTGATCACCGGCTGAGACCACACGCTTATGCATAAATCGCTTTCGCGATTTCGCATTTCATGAATCTGGAGATGAGGCATCTCGAATCTCCAAGTCACGATCCCTAAAACCCGGAAATGGAGCTTATCTGAACTGACTCCTTCCCTTCTCGTGACCACTGGCGGTGACCACAGGCTGTGCCAAAAAGGAATTTCATATTTCATGAGTTTATAAACTTCATCTGATCGATGGTTGAAATCTCCATAGATCTGATGGTCCAGATCTTATTGCGATCTCGCATTTTGTTGTTCCTTAGATGGAGATTCTCGTCACTCCAAGTCACGATAGGCGAGGCTTCGAGATGGAGCTCAGATCAATGGTCCATGTTCTTGGTGATCCTATGGTCCTAATATTTTTGCGATCTTGCATCTCGTTGTTCCTTAGATGGAGGTTCTTGTCACTCCAAGTCACAATAGGTGAAGCTTCGAGATGGAGCTCAGATCAACGGTCCACGTTCTTGGTGATCCGATGGTCCTAATATTTTCGTGATCTCGCATCTCGTTGTTCCTTAGATGGAGGTTCTTGTCACTCCAAGTCACGATAGGCGAAGCTCCGAGATGGAGTCGGATCAACGATCAAGATCAAACCTTGATCTGATGGCTAAGATCAAACCTCGATCTGATGGTTAAGATCAAACCCCGTTCCTTTGACTTTCCAGTCAGCGACATGACGATATTTCACCATGTGTACTATGGACCCAATGGTTCAGATCTTGTCGTGATTTCGACACTTCACAGGCCTTCTTTATGCTTGATCAACGGTCCACATTCCTTGGTGATCTGATGGTCAATATATTTTCGTGAATTCACATATCGCGAGTTTGAGCCTCTTTCCTTTGAATTTCCTGACCTACAAAACTCCGAAATGGAGTCTTTGTGGTGCTCTGATATTTCGCCATGCGTCCTCTTGATCCAATGGACCAGGACTGTCATATCCGCCTTGCAGCTTCACCATATCTAATGGCTATTGGTCCTTCGTACTTACCCCCGATCCTATGACCTAGATCTTGTCGCGATTTCACCACTTCGCCGTGTGAGTTCTTGACACCTTCAAGTCCCGATCTATGAAATCCCGACTCTGTGATAGTTCCTCTTGAGCTTACTTTGTTCATGTTTTGCCATCGATGCACACTCTGATACTTCTTCCTGTACTCATGCCATCTTCGCTGCTGTACTTGCCATCAATGACAAGCATACGCTGCCTGTAAAACATGCCAACAATTAATATCCTTTTTTATGTATATTTATGTTCATAACATCCTCCAAGGATTTTAGCCAATAACAACATTGAAACAATAAAGAAAAACCAACAATATGTAGATTTTTCTTACCAATTCCAAGAGATATGCAAGATAAACCCTTATCTACCAAGATAATTTCATCACCAAAGAAAAATATAAGCCTCCAAGAGATAGCGCACCATTTAGATCCACTAGACAAGTATTAACCATAACATTTAAGAGAGAGATATGAAGTTTTCCCAAGAGGGGAGAAATTTCAGCCAAGTAGCTCTTCTCAAGTGAGAGAGTTATGTTAAAAATGAAAAGAATTTGGTCTGTATTTATACGAGACCTCTAAAAAACGCTTGTCCACATAATATTAGGGTAAACCAAAAAACAAGGGGGCCGACCCCCTTAGTTTTACCCCTTTACAACATAAATTTGATTTTTACACAAAGAAACCCTAAAAAGACAACGTCATGCCCTAATTGGGTGACATATTGGAACTTTTGGCAAGTCGTTGAGCTTGGAGAGGAATTCGTTGAGCCTCCAAAGGCCATACCTTCATGCGCTAGGGTATCTTCTCCATCAAGCATGCTAATATCCATCAAATCATCACCACCATCATCAAAACCTAGCCCCAAAAGATGACTTCAAGACCTAGAGAAAGAAGTTTTGACCTTCCAAGGTCAAACATTGGGAAAGTAAGGGCTAGACATCTTCCTTCAAGGGGTCTTCTCTTTCCTCCAATGGAAACATCGATCATCTTTCAACTCCCAAGTGTGTGGGTAATGGTATCCAAACTGTGGGATTCCTATTCCAATGAAGGCCCAAGTTAGATTTGTTCCCCCAAATCTTCCATCAAACAAGGTTCTGCAAAGACAAATGAGTGCGCCCTCCAAGGGTCTCAAGTCAAATGTATCATGGAAAGTAAAATCACATTTAATTCAAGAGACACCTAAACATGTGCATCAAAACTACTTTATGAAATTAAACAAGTGCTCAAAGACCCTATGCAACTTTCCAAGTTTAGGTATAGGAGGGTTGTCAAGGTGACCTATTGGTTGAGTCATTCCCCAAATCAAGGGGTGTTTCCTAGGTGGACCCTCTCTAATACATGTAAGGAACATGGAATGGATGGGGGTAAGACATTTGGGCATGGGTTTCATGACATACAAGGGTTCATATTGTCTCATTTATGGATGCCTTTGTAGAGGGTGTGCTACACCTTCGTTTTCAATGCAACCTTTTTCCAAGCCCATTTATTTTCCATTAACTAATTAAAGTCTAGAACAATTCGGTACTAAAATTGGGTAACATAAGATTTGAAAGGAGTACCACAATGTCACTTGAAGCAAGAGGTACACAGAGTGCCATATGCATGGAAAGAATGGGACACCGCATAAGCGTACACACCTCAACAAGTGGAACATCTATATAATGTGAAATTTCTTTTGTAGGTCTTTAGTTCTTTTAAGAGAAACGTTTCATTGTTCTCAAGACCTCTTTGGGCGAGCATCTAGAAGGTTAAAATTTTGCCTTTTATCTTTTACTAGCTACATTCACTCTTGGCCTTCAACCCCTTCTTCCCATGAAATGGAGTACAATCCCTTCTTGGGTTAGTACACCTAAAAATATGAAAAGATAAGGAGCTGAAAATGATGAAGCGTGAAAAATGATAAGTATGATTGGGAATGGTATGATGACTCGTCAATGAGACCACCCAATAAAAAACCTTTCCCCAAGGGTGACGACTTACCGGGGCACAATGTCAACCACCAAGGTAAAACATGGCAAAGAACATAATTTCCAAGCAAACGTTCTATAATCAAAATCAACTTTAAATGCAACATACTCAAATTCCTCAAGTATTAATGTGACACTTACCATAATACCTGACGTGTGCCTCATGGAGCAAGGCCCATTGTCTTCCGGAAATAGGCTAATGTGGTGAATTCTATCATAATGAACTCGAGAAGTGTGGTGGTGAAGTGGTTCTCCATATGTGTAAGTGGACATAACGAGTCGATCTATCTCTCAAACTCCATGTCTGCAACCTAAGGGCCTTGAGACAATATATCCTTAGTTATCCCTAGAAGTGGGGGATAACATAAACCACAAATAGAGTGCATTTGATTGTACTTGGCTGGACAAGAAACCACACTAGGTTGAATGACAAAAAATGAGCCCATGATAAATTAATGCGGGTAGGATCAACCCACTTCAGGGTGGAGATATATCTCCACTTTTGATCTTGATCAAAAATGGAAAAGAGAAGGGGATGCATCGAAAAAACCACATGTAGGACACCCTCCATGATGATATTCAACATATACACCAACCATAGCCCTAAATTTTCATGGATGCTATTGTAAGCCACATCATCTCGTCCACATGTCCAATTCAAAAGTGGAAGTTTGGGTTGACCAATGTTGGTGTCTCTCCCTTAAAGATTTTCCTTTGCTTGTAGCTCTATCTACATCTAGTTATGTGATTAAATAATTGAAATTTTTTTTTGACCAACTCCCATATTTTATTTGGGTTTTCCACTTGACTGCCAATTATGTTGTTGATTATCCTGGAGATTTATTTTTTCTTCTCAGAGAGTGAGAAAGTAGAAAAATATTGTATTGCTATACTCCATCTTTTAACCATCTGACCTTGAAGTTTTGAAGTCTAAAGATTTCATCCTCATATATCTCCATTGGATCATTATAAAAGAAGATTTCCAAGTTGTCCATTTATATTTGTTTTATTTTCCTCTTGTAGAGTTAATAAAATGAGTATAACATGCTTTGATGAGAATGTATATTAGTTTTATAATTATATAGAGTGTTCCCACTATATTACTCAGGATTGCACATTTGGTTCTTGATCACATGGGTTTGATTTTGGCATGTTGATATCTTGATTCTTGTCTATAAAAGGTTGGGATGTTTGTGAAAAAAACTGGTACCGTGGGATGATAAGTAACTTATGTTGTGGATTGCCCTGGTTTGGTTATTTTCATGGGGGCATATCCCGGTTGATGGAGCCTCAGATTTAGAAGTTCAAGATTATAATGCTTTGGTTGATAATTATGAGATACTCCTTAGTTTTATGGAATATCTTTGATAAAGGTTGTCATGGTTACCGTTGGACTTCGTTTATTATGACTTTAGTAGAGTGTGCTTCTATTACCTTTGTGGACTATACATTCAATTACTTCAGTGTGGATGTGATTTTATATGACAATGGAACATTCCTTCCACCCATCCATTCATTAAACCTTTGGAGTTCCAACTACATTTCAATAAGTTCCCCTTTATATCACGTATTCACCCTTTATACCATGATCTTTTCATAAGTTCAACCATATTTTTCATTTTATCCAAAGGGCTGACCCATATAATATTTTATTAAACCATTCCCCTTTTCATAGTGAGTCACTTTATACCTAAGAAGGGGGGCCACCTGCTTTATGAACTCACCTTATACCATGGGGACGACTTGATTAAAATTTGTGTGAAACCACAAATGCATATGTTTACCATGTGTTTTAAAGAGCATGTATGTGGAGTTGGAAATTAATATTTTATTGAGAACCTTTTATACGATGGCTTTAACTCAAACCATAGCCTACTAATTATAAGACAAAGAGGGGCGTGTAATATTTGGTGGGACACCCCCTTCATCCACAAAGGTGACTAAGTTAGCGTACATACCATATTGCTCAGTAGTAAAGGTTTTTATAGTCGTTTCCCATTTGCAATTATAGTTCACGATTGGAAGATATATTACATTATTATGTGGAGCAAGGATAATTTTAAGGATGAAAATTTATCTCAGAATGTAGAAACATTAGCGAATCTTACTAGTCCTTAATATGCAAACTATAAATTTTTTGGCGATATTTTTGTAAAAATATTCAAATTTCTAAGGATTTTATTTATTTTCTATAAAATTTGGGCTATTTTTAAGGTAAAATAATTTTAGTCTATAGAATTTGGGCGAATCACTTTTAGAAAAAAAAGGAATTGGTGATTTTTTTTTTTGGAAAATGGATTAGATCATTATATTATTTTCCATCTATCTCGATGCTTTTAGAGTGGAAAAAATTGGAGGAATCAACCTACACAACTATTTTAGTGGCAGGTCCTAGTTTGAAAAATTGGGATCCATAAGGGTTTTCTCTTTAATTCTCTTGTATTCATTATTTTGGTGGATGATTTGATTTATTATTGAAGTTACAGATCTTGTGCAACTCTCCAAACCCTCAAACTGACTTGCGCCCTCACTGGCTGAGCTGCACACTCTGCAATGGATACTCCTAAAAAGTACGATGAAATACCTGGATGGTATCTCCGATGGGCTAGGGTGTGTCTCTCAACACCAAAACCGATCAATGGTGGTGGTTTCCTGCAGAAATCCACAAAACAATAAGGTTGACTCTCTTCTTCCTCTGGGAACTCTCAACATCAAATCATAACAATGCATAATGAATTAGGTTGCTTTACCCTTCCTTTATAGCTTCCCAAAACCCTAATTCGTTGTTGACCTTTTCCCTCCAAGTGACTTTTACTTTATTTTATTATTCCTTGATTAAATCACTTAATTAATTAATTAATTAACCATTTTACCTCTAAAAAGTGATTTATCCATCTTGATGGCTTCTTCGACCACTGAAAGTCACTTCTCATCATCTTATCCTGTAGTTCTCTTCCTCCCGATTCCAATGAGCTATTACACTAAGAGGTTTCTCCAAGTAATATGCCTATTATGACCTTCTTAGTGAATTTAATTAAGATATGACCCATAATAACTCAAAATAACGAAAATCGTCGGAATGCAACGAAACCAAAGCCCAGCTGTGTGGAATGGATCCTGATGATGATCGATCCAAGTCGGGCCCAAATAAACCCCTCAATATCTCTTGAACTCTTTGTCACCCCTATCTGGCTACTTGGGTAGGCATAACACTCTGAAATGTTGTAATGTTATAATGTCCCAAAATGGGGACATTACAGTCCTCCCTGTCGAAATATTGCTTGTCCTCAAACAATAAATGAATGCAACTACATTTGATACTGAGGTCCCATATCCACCTGTGTGACACAAGGTAGACTCCCCTGAAGATGTGGTCTCTCCAAGTGCTCACCACGCATGACACCCACATGATCTTGATGAGTAGAATGATCAATGGCCAAAGAATCTTAGTCAACTCCCCAAGAAACCACTCTACTCAAAACTGAACTCAATCAAACGCTGAATTACCAAGCACTCCAATCCCTGGATCCCATATAAGAATGTGAACTGCAATTCCCTATGGAGTATAGTTCTTTAACATATCAACACCATGAGTCTCCTGCACATAAAAGATGGCCTCAATCCGAAATGGGTCTATCCTACCAAACCATACCAAACTCAGCATGGCCCCCACCGATTGAACATGCTACTGCCATAGTGAGGTACTACAAGACCTCAATGAATCACCAGTGAGTGACGTGCTCTCCCCAATACTGAAACTCAATGGTAAATCAAAGTGACTTCCCCCTGCAAATGTCCGCTCGTCTCCATTAGTCAATGAAATGCCCAGCCCTGTAATCCCAGGGTCCCATGCTAGTCTCTGATAAGGACCATCATGTTGATGTTGTTCTACTCTGATCATGACTCTCTGCTCAAAGTATCCATACTGGACCCTCCATGCATGGATCCTCATAAGATGAAACAAGCTATCGACCCAATGGACTCCAGGATCCCATGTCAAACTTGGAAGCTCATCACTTCCAATCCCCACTAACTGTTGATGTGCCCTACTGGTAATTTTCGAAATCCGTCCACCCTCATCCCAATGAGAGTCTGAATATGTAGCAACCTCTGAGTTATCCTCTGTCTCATGGCCTAGGATAATCTCCATGATGCCTAGGACCTCAACTATCTGCCCCTGATGATCCACCCCTATCCTGCTGTATGAAATCAAGACACTCCTGTCAGGTGGTCTCATCTTACCAACTCTCCATGTCCCCTGCCACTGTCTAGCACCCCCTATGTTTTTGTCAATGATAAAAGTGTCGGGAAGGGCTATCATAAATATTTACACCCAACTGCAGGATTGGAAAGTATCATATGCTTTGGTCAATCCCCAGGATTGGACCAAAAGCTCATCCACTAGCACCCATGGTGAATAATCGCCTAAACTCCAACTATCAGGTACAACAATAGATAACTCCACAAACTGCTGGTCAATCACTCTCCCTCCATCATCACTTAGATAGTTGTTGCTATTGTGAAGGTGATCTCTTAGAACTATGTGCTACTGCAAGGGAGATGAATCTCCATGCTCCACTAAGTGTGTCTCCTCCCTACCATCCAATGCCTCCCCATGAATCCCACTGTACATCTCTCTCATCATCATATGTCCAAGGTGTGCTGTCAGATCAACCTCTGTGTGGATATCAACCAATCCTTGAACACAAATGAAAGTGTTCTCGTAACTTCTCCTGGCTCTGGAATCCTCATGTATATGTGTATGATCGATTGTCTTAGAACTACCCATGAATGGTGGCCCCTGCGACACCCAGATATCCTCCAGCAATGTAACTGAGGAACATATCCGACTCTCTGCCAAGATAGATATAGTGTATCTCTGACCAGTCTCCTCAAGGAGCTCATCTAATCTGGACTCTGATTCTTGAAGGGTTGTCTATGTGACTTCCAAGAATCCTCGTGTGCTCACCAACTCATGAGTGAGTCAGTCCACCTCAAGCTCTTGCTCCCTCAGTGCCCTGTGATACATCTCACCAATCTCCAATAGGTAATCTCTGTCCATCAATAACTACTGGTAGTCATCCCTCATCACAGTCACTCTCTCCATGAGTGTATGGAAGTCATCAATAGCAAGTCCCCTATCTGAACTATCATGTGCCATCGAGGCCCTCCAACAATAACCTGCCACCAATGCGTGTATATCATCAATGCATTGAGTGGCTGCCATGCTCATGTCCTCACTGACTCTCAATTGTCCCATCCAGTGTCGTGATTCCTGATCACAGTCTTGCTAAGGTTCTACCTCATGCCCCTCACTGCTAGTGTCAACAATGGAATCCCCAACAACACACTCCTCAAAAGATAAGGCACTGAACTTCCCACTGTCCACTATGCTACTGAGTCCTCCTGTAGGCCACTGCACATCATCACCAACTGCTACCTCCATTTGAATCGCACTGTATCCTGTATGGGCAGCTGTATCCTCCTGTGCGCTCACCCTACTAATATCATTTGTGCCTGGATCCCATACAGATGTGTCCAGACATGTGCTATGGTCATCTCGACCAATAAGGAGTGTATCCTCATCACTGTAGATCGATCCTGGGAGTAAGTGTCCCAACAAGTTGTCGGTCTCCACAACCTGGTCCATCAATGGAATCTCCAAGAGTGGTGACTCACTCTCCTCATACTGATAGGTATGTGTAAGGTCAACTATCTCCAAGCCATACCTCTCCTCCTGGGTCTTCAGATCCATATGTCCCTTGTGTACAATCCCCACACAAGGCTCCTCTACCATATTAGGAATGCCACTGATATCCTCGTGTGTCATGGCTAGCATATATGATTGAGAAGATGAAAAATTCAGCTCGCTCATCATAGGAAGCTCATCATCCTCCATACATGACTTCCTGGAAGCCATGTTTACACCCATAGGTAGGTCATCCAACCTCCTAATCTCATTATGTCTAAGTGCCAACACATATGAATCCTCACAAGTGTCACCAGTATGATGAAGTGTTGAATCCTCAACATTGCCTGACGGGGAAGATGAAGGACATGCACTATCATCCTGCCCATCCAACTGTCCCTCAAATGTGCGAGAGTCACTAGCCTCTGTTTTGATCATCCGATTGAGCTTGTAGCACATGTCTAACTTTTGTACCCCATCTCTGGCAGTGCATTTGGATGATCCGTCAAAAGAAGGTATGGTGAGTTTACCAACTTTTCGGATGAAATCTATGTTATTCCCCTGTTGCTGTTGTTATCCTCCTATCTAAGGTTCTCTAGGATGGTCCATGCCCCTAATTCCATAGTACTCGACCAATGTCATGTCATGATGAAAGTCAGGACCCAACACTGCATACTCCCTCTTGTACTATGCAAAGTCTTCCACCTGAGTGGGCAGCTTGTGTGCTAACGACTATTGTGTTGTTGCTACTGGTGCCCTCTGAAAACTAGGGAATCATGGTTTGGGAATCCTACTCGAAGATGTGTATGTGCAAGTAGGTGTCTGGGGTCTACTGCCTACCCCCGAGTTCCCCTATGCTGCATGTGGGGCTTGTGTGCCTGGAATGCACACCATAGCCAATCTATTAGCCACCAGAGTCAAGGACTGAGACATGGTCTGCTGACTAACTAACATATCACTGATAACCTGCATGAAGGCTGCCTCTGGTTCCAAGGGGGCCTTACCACTGCCCTCTGGTCGCTCATATCTATCTCCTAGCATCCTCTCTTCCTTCTGGGTCACTTGTTGAACTCATTGACTTTAGTCACAGGCTAGCAGGACTAAATCTCTGATACCATTGAAATATCCTTGATCTCGTTGATCAAGATATTCACTATTGATCTATTATTCTGTCTTACAGATCTGATACACTGGGGGTTTCTGGATGCGTTTCAGTTGTATGTTTGAGATCTTGATGGTTATTTCATGTGCATGTGGGTTATTGCATGTGCATGTTGGTTATTGCATGTGCATGTTGCATATTTATGGTTTAAACAACATATAAAGGATGGATGCAGAAGTAAAGAACATCAATTGCCCAATATCATGTATTATATGGTTCGAGCATGGAAATACAATAGCCTACTGGAAACATAGAATATAAATGTCAGTTAGATCTCATGGATCAACACTGGAATACAATCAAATAACATAAAAATACCCGTGATCAAAAGATGAAAGCAGATCTGATGCATGCACGGATGGATCGGAAAAAATATGTGATTCCAGAGAAGTACAGTAACCGCTACCAGTTGGAAAACTTGTCTGGAAGTTCAGACCATTGGAATATGCTGGAAACTGCTCCAAAAGAAGCGCCCTGACCTCTAGAATGAAATCGGTGAGTGTTGGATCTCGAATAGGGTCTCTAAGGCACTGGATCTGGATCCCTGGGGGGTTTGTGCACCTCCCGAGGCACTAGATGTGCCCCAAAGGATTCCACCAACGGAATCTGCTACTATATGGCTCCAAATGTTCGTCTCACCAAATAAGGAAATGGGTCAAAAGGATTTTTCCGGATCTGCTTTGAAACTCTGCATGCAACACCAAATGTCTCTCCGAAAGAGCTACACCCTAAATGGATGAATGAGTCGATCTGCAAGATTCCATCTGACAATAGATGCTCAATAGAAGAGCCCTGGATGGATCTCAAATGGGTTGGAAGGAAACTACAATCTGGATACAGATCTCGTGCAGCTCTCCAAACCCTCAAACTGACTTGCGCCCTCACTGGTTGAGCTGCGCACTCTGCAATGGATACTCCTAAAAAGTACGGTGAAATACCTCGATGGTATCTTTGATGGGCTAGGGTGTGTCTCTCAACACCGAAACCGATCAATGGTGGTGGTTTCCTCCAGAAATCCACAAAACAATAAGGTCATATCTCTTCCTCCTTTGGGAACTCTCAACATCAAATCATAACAATGCATAATGAATTAGGTTGCTTTACCCTTCTTTTATAGCTTCCTGAAACCCTAATTCATTGTTGACCTTTTCCCTCCAAGCAACTTTTACTTTATTTTATTATTCCTTGATTAAATCACTTAATTAATTAATTAATTAACCATTTTACCTCTAAAAAGTGGTTTATCCATCTTGATGGCTTCTCCGGCGACTAAAAGTCACTTCTCATTATCTTATGCTGTAGTGCTCGTCCTCCCGATTCCAATGAGCTATTACACTAAGAGGTTTCTCCAAGTAATATGCCCATTATGACCTTCTTAGTGAATTTAATTAAGATATGACCCATAATAACTCAAAATAACGGAAATCATTGGAATGAAACGAAACCAAAGCCCAGCTGTGTGGAATGGATCCTGATGATGATCGATCCAAGTCAAGCCCAAATAAACCCCTCAATATCTCCCGAACTCTCTGTCACCCCTATCTGGCTACTTGGGTAGGCATAACACTCTGAAATGTTGTAATGTTATAATGTCCCAAAATGGGGACATTACAGTAAAATCAAGATTATAAAAGGTAGCCTAGGTGAGAGGAGTAGACACACACATAGTGACATAGTGAGGTATCATTGATTGGGTGGAGAATGATTTTCATCCAACTGTCTAGGGCCAGGGTCCGAGGAAAGGAGCAAGGGGCAACAAAGGAGTACCAACCATGTGTGATAGGGTAGGTTATTTGTTGTTTTGTATTATTCCGTAGGTGGGCCATTATCCCGGGATGAGAGCCCATATTTTATATAATAAAATCAACAAGGTATTGGTTTTCCCTTGGGGGATTTTTCTAGGGGTATTTTACCTAGAAATTAAGTGTGTACTTTGTGTATGGTTTCCTTATTTGTGCTTCCGTTGTAATATTTTGTTAAAAACACAATTGTGTTTTTATTGAATACATAAATTTATTTGGAATTAGCTGATGGGTGCTAGGTTAAGATAATTTAACATGGTATCAAAGCATGATCTCTGAAGGAGGAACCAGGTTGCACAAACGTGATTTGCAACGCATGTATTTTATTTTTTCTGCAAGTCCGTGGGGGAAAAAAAAGAGAAATGTACATCATAGGATTGCGTGGGTTGTTGGAGAGACACATGTGAGAAAAGAGGTTTGCAAGTTGGAGGTTGGGTGTGGAGCTTGGGCGTTGTGTAACATACATGGAGTAGCCATTGTAGTAGTGAAGTATAAGGCTGATAAGACTGAAAGGATCCGCGAGAGTATGTGGGGCCAAGAGAGTTGCAATAGAGGTTGAGGAGTGTGAAGAAGAGACATACACGAGTTGGTATTGGAGCCTACCAACAAAAAAGGAGCCACGGGTAGAAGTGGAGAAGCCAACAAGAACATGAAGGCTAGGAAGCCACCGTAACAGTGGGAGGACATGGTTGAAGACTGTGCATGAGATGGGAGAGTGTTTGTGCATGGAAAAAGGCAATGACGGAGGGCAACCGAGAAATTGCTAACAACTACCAATAGAAGCAACGAGCCACCAACAAAGCCAACGAACCAATCGAGATTGGTTTCCATCACAACCAATCGACCAGTAGGGCCGCCACATTCAGGAAACAACAAACCGACAGATCAAAGAGCAGTGGGAAGACTGTTGAGAAAACCAAATAGGTCATCAAGAAAATGTAGAAAATAATTGAGCAACAGTCAGACAGACTGTAGGAATCTCTGGGCAGCCTCAGGCGAGGATTTGGGTAGCCTCAGGCAGGGTTCCTGGCAGCGGGTAGCGGGGAACAAGTCTCAGGCAGCCAAAGGTCAAGTTTTGTGCTTGAGGGACTGAGCACAAAATTATTCAGTTTACGTGCCTAAAGGAATAGGCACATTTTCAACAGTTTGTGTTCCTAGTTTTTTTTTTGTCTGATTCGAAGATGGTCGCAACAGGTTTGAGGATAGGATTTATGGTGCATCGAACTTTGTGCATTGGAAGATGAGGGTTACCTTGGTTCTCATGGAGAATGGATCGTGGGATTTTTCTAACTCAAAAGTGACCCCACCGACGGATATGAAGGACCTAATCATCCATGAGTTGAAGGATGTGAAATCCGAGAGGATCATCTTAGACGCGATGAAGGATAATTTGATCCCTCACATATCTGAAAATAAGTCGTCTTGGGATACGTTTGTATCTCTAATAAAAAATTTTCAGAGCTGTAATATAAATAGGAAAGTGATGTTGAGGGAGAAGCTCAAAGACACCAAGATGACCAAATTAGATAAAGTGACCAATTATCTCACCAAGAACACTCATGTACATGATCAATTAGCAACTATTAGGGAAGTTGTGTCAAATGCATAGTTGGCGAGGATAACCTTGAATGGTTTTTCTAAGCCATGGGCCCCATTCATCATGGACATCATTGCACGGGAAAATCTTCTCAATTTTGATAGGCTATGGGATGATTTCATTCAGGAGGAGATTCAAAAGGAATCTCTAGTGGGCCAATAGGTTGGTGATGATGAGAATCTGGCCCTTACTAGTGAGTTAAGGAGCAGAGGGAGTACAAGTGGAGAGTCAACTCTATTATCACATAGATTGTAGCTTAGGAAAATCCCAACCCAAACGACAAAAGTGTGACAACTATGAGAGTATTTACCCATTGCCACCTTTGATAAACACTCTCCTCACTTTAGTGATGATGAGATCACCACAAGGGGGGAATCCCAAGTGACCCTAGAGGGATTGAGATGGAAAATGACAAGATATGAAAGGTACCCCTATAGGTCAAGGTCAAATGTGGAGACGAAGCTTGGGAATGAGTCTTATGAGAGGGTAATTGGTTGTCAAAGGTGATGTACCTGCAAAACAATGTTAACCCTGCCCAGAACAAGACGATATATAGTGATAGATGCTTCAAAACCAAATGGGACTCAACAAGAAATCTTGTTGTCACAAATTGCAATATTATGGAAATATATATATCGACATCAAATGATAATAAGAGCTACAAATTTAACCACCAAAATCAAGTACAAGATGTTGGAAACAAAGATAGTAATAACTAGGTAAACTTCCAAGGATTAAAGTAAGATTTTGATGGTGATTAGAGGGTTGTTGGTTCGTGTTATCAACAATATTTGTAACGGCCTTATGTTTGTAGCAAAAAAATTATACAACAACAAATTCTAGCCGGCAAATTCAACAAACAATCCACCCAAAAGATAACTAACAACTAGTGGATTAATTATAACAACTTGGAAGTGAATTTAGTGGTAGAATAGTGAGTAAACCGAGAGATAAAGATGAGTTTGGTGCAACCCTATTGGCTGTAATGGAAATTTGTAATAGCAAAGAGAATCACTCGGACAATCAATATGCCCCCAGGGCATGAGAAAACTTACACCATGTAGAATCAAATCCAACTTAAACAATTGCAATATCTCAAAAACTCATGTATATCAATGCTTGAATATACAATCTCCAATGCAAGTAGATTAGTGCCTTATAAAATGGGTTATGGAGTCTCTTGTGTATGAGTTAGGGTTTGTTACTTCTCTAGGGGTGTAAGCCTTTTTAGTCCCTAGAGAAAACTAACCTTAGCAAGGTAAATCTACAAGGGTGTAAGCCCTTTTACTCTTTGTAACAAACTTTACAAAATAGTTTTGTCAATGACAATAAGGATAGATCTTGATGGAGGGTGTATGCCCTTAAAATTTGAATATTTATACAAATTAACCTTGAAACAAGAATAAGCGACACAATATGCAGAAAATTTCTTACCAATTTCAAGAGATAACATGAAAAACCCTTCTTTTTCAATAATATTCCATCACAATTGCAAAGAGACAAGCATCAATAGATAGCACCTTAGCCTTTTGCTCCAATAGACAAGTAAAGCATCCACAAAGAATCAAGAGAGAGATAGAGCGAATTGCCCAAGTAGGGAGAAAATTTCAGCCAAGAGTATGTAATTCTCAAGTGAGAGTTATGATAAAATGAAATGAGAGTGATCTCTATTCATATGAGATCGCTCTAAACAATTTGTCCACTTTCACAATTTGAGGAGGCCAACCGCGCAATTTGGCCTTTACAACTTTAAAAATAAAAAATACATAAAGTAATTTCCCCTTTAGGGGTGACACCATGCCCTAGAAGGGTGATGTTGTAGGATTAAACCACAATCCAAGACCTAATTGTGAGAAATAAATACAACACTAGCTAATTGCAAAAGAGAGAGGTGAGAGAAAAATAGAATCAATCTTCACACTTAAGAGACTAACAAACCAACTCTAATCACAATGTATTAATACTTGATAATGAGTACAATATACATGACTCTCCACATGAGGAGTAATGCGCACTAGGTTGGAATTTCTGTGTGCATGCTCAAATAAAAAAAAGTAACTTCTCCCAATAGAAACAATTAACTAAATTCAAAAGTTTTTTAAGAAAAGGTAAACAATATAGGTGCGGACTTAGTGAGAAATCTACATGAAGTCAACATGCATTCCATAATAGAAAAAATCTCCTAGAATAAGACTAGAGTCCAAGAATGGAACTAAAGTCCTAACTAAGTGAGATTTTTCTAATTATGGAAAGTCATTAAATAAGCAAAGTGAGTTAACTCCAAGTATTATATGGGTAATGCGCACTTCCTTAGGAGTATATTATTCTTACTAAAGTGCGCTCTATAGCCATGAAATATGAAATATCTCCTAAAACTAAGGAAATAAGAATTATCTCCTAAAAAATAGGAATTTTCCTAATGGTCGCTAAAAAATAAGAATTTTCCTAATGGTATATTTTGAGCCCATGTTTTTGGAAACCCATGGTATTACATATAGGAATCCATCAGATAATAATAGACCTACTATAAATAGACATTCTATAAATAGCAATCCTCCTAAATAGTAGGAAAAATGAAAAAAAAATGAGTATGTCACTAAGTATGTTGTTGCACATGTACCCCAACCCCCCCCCCCTAAAACTCAACCGAATTGTGCACAATGATGAGTCTCGACAATATGAAGCCATGTTAGGGATTCATGTACAAGTATATATGCATAACAACTAAACAAAAGTGAGATAAATAGGGAAAACCCAATGGGAACAAATCCCCCTCTCAAAATATGCTGCTAACAAGAAAATAATGCTAACATGTTCAACTACTAAGATGATGTATCCCTCACTCCTATAATGGACCTCAATGAGACAAACTTTTTTTCAGTGAAAGTCTTTGTGAATATGTCTTCCACCTGCTCTGAATATGGACAAAATTGCATATCAATGACTCCATCATGAATTTGTCCTCGAATAAAGTGCACATGAACCTCGATTTGCTTGGTTCGCTACCTATGGATTGGGTCTCTACACTACTTGAGAGTACTCTGATTATCACACCATATAACTATTGAACGATGAAAATGAACTCCCAACTCTATAAAAAAGTGTTGCAACCAAATAACCCAAGTAGTAACATTCACTACACCCTTGTACTCTGCCTCTATTGATGATAAAGAAATTGCTGATTGTTTCTTTCTTGACCAACAGATAGGTCCTGATCCAAGGTAGAGGACATATATTGAAGTGTACTTGCAATCAATGCTATCTCCTCCCCAATCCGAGTCTCTGTAACCAACAAGATCCAAGGAACATCCTGCTGGATAATGTATACCAAAATTGGTAGTCACCTTGACATATATAAGAATCCTCTTTGCTTCCTTCCATTGAAGCTCCTAAGGCTCCTGCATGTACCTGCAAACTGATCCAACTTCATAAGATATGTCCGGTCGAGAGTGTGTAAGGTAGATAAGACTCCCCACCAATTTTCAATATCTAGTACAATCAACCAAAGGTGTGTTGATATTATGGTATCTGCGTGAGGTATTTACCTCCACGTGTAAACCTGACGATGATAGAATACTCCAGGAAGCAAGAAAAAACCCTAATGAGTTGGCTAATAACCCTAGAATACTTGTCGGCTCAAGAAAATAATTTATATTAGGTTATTGGCCTCCAAGAGAAGAAGTCGGCCATAAATAATAATATATACTGAACAGACAGATACCTAGAATGAGAAGTCGGCCAAGGAAGTTAGCCAAAATTAGTATAAATACAGGAGGCCAATTCTCATTCTGGAAAGCAGTCTCAGAATTGTAGAGCAACACTTGTGCACACTGCAGTGCCCATTTTTGTGCCCAGGTTTGAGGAGAGCTGTCGGTGCCGCTGCTGCAACTAGCAGTTATGTTTTGGCTTGGAATATCTCTTGGCTAGGGTTTGGACTATCTGATCAGTTCTTGTTGGTGCGCTATCCTCGGGGAAAGGTGCGCTACCCTTTGTTTGGCTATCTAGCCTAGGGTTTGCTTCTAGAGTGATTCTCTGTCAAGGTTAAGGTGCTCGGAGGGTGGCTTCAGCCTATGGTTGGGTGACAATAGAAATATTGTCAATGGTAAGAAGAGCACATCCGTTATATTCTAACAATGTTATAACCCTAAATTGCACTATCCGTGCTTACCTGGCATCAGGCCAACTCATTGCCCTTCATTGCCAAAGCCATGCCAAACGAACTCTTCAAAAACCTCCTAAATCAAGTAACCCACACCCTAACCCACTGCTGGACGCATTGGAGCGCTGGCAAGCCTTATACTGCATGCATTGGAATGCGGGTTGGCCCACTACAGCCAACGTTTACCTAACAAAGCAAAAAATCAAGAAAGTTTCCGCCGGGATGAAAAGCTTTGGGTTAGTTAACTGGAACTCCCAGCCATGCATGGCCGAGAGTTCATCTAAAACCCTAGCTCCTTCTAGCCTATAAAAGAAGGGGTAGGGGTACTATTCAAAGGGGAAAAAAATCATAGCAAAGAAACGCTGCCCAATTGCCGAATTCATTTTGTCCCAACCCTTTAGCCTTTCCTCAAGCTTTAGGAGAATTCAAGCAAAGCAGTTGGAGGACAAAGAAGAGGAGGAGCCCAGGATCAGGATCGAG
>ML802935.1:74809-128984 GCA_009831015.1 Picea engelmannii
GAGAATTCAAGCAAAGCAGTTGGAGGACAAAGAAGAGGAGGAGCCCAGGATCAGGATCGAGGAACGGTGGCCGGTCTCTATAATCATTGTAAGTTGATTCATGTTGAGATTAATAAAAAGATACTTTTCCCGTCCCAAATACATGAGTCTTGTATGTTTTATTTGATTTGTGTTTAATATCTAATCCTCTAGTAGAACAATAGCATGCATGTGTAGTTTTGTCTTGATTGCAAGATCGCTTTTTGGAAGGAGCAACAGAAGCAAGGGGATAAAGCTCAACGGAGAATCTACACCAACTGTCGATAAAAAATGTTAGTTGATTCTTCCCATGTGTGCATGTGAAAAAGGATTTTAGATTTGGGGTAGAAGGTTAAAAGTAGCTTATGAAGGGTCATGATATGCATGCAAGTTTAAGCCCTAGCTTGTTAGTCCGTAGGGTAGAATACCCCACAACAAACAAGGTGATGCACCAACATCCTCTAGTCTAACCCCTCACTAAAAGGGTGTTGGATTTGGCTTGCAATTTGTCATCTGGAACCTATCAAGTAGATCTATGACATAGTTGGATTGAGACATATTTGTTCATGAATCATTCTAGCTGATTTCAAGACCAAGAAAGTAATGTAACAGTCACATATCTATCATAGAAAACCTATCATGCAAAGAGGTCTTCACTGCAACAATGGAGGAGGATGAGCTCCCTGTGATGAGTAAATCATCTACATATAAACATATCAGTAGAAGAAAATGTATGTTCCTCATCATATACACATTAGGATACGATATACATCTAAGAAAACCTATAGAGAGAAGATAAGAGTCCATTTTGTCATACTATGCCCGAGGTTCTTGCTTAAGTCTGTACAATGACTTCCTCAACTTGGAAACTAATGATGGATCCTAAATATATCTCTTTGGATGCTCCATATATATCTTCTCATTAATCTCTTCATGTAAGAATGCATTATTCACATTCATATGGTGTACCTCCCACTTTCTAGCTATTGCAATAACTAGAGCTAACCGAATGGAATCAATCTTGGAAACCGGTGCAAAATTATCCTCATAGTTAATTACTTGTACTTGTGAGAAACCTTTAGCTAATAACCGAGCCTTATACTTTGTAATGTATCTATCAAAAACCCTCTTTGTCTTGAAAATTCTCTTACATCTAACAAGCTTCCTATTGGAAGGTAGAGGAACCCAGGTTAGGGTTAGACAATTGGCTTAGGTTCATGGACAATTGGTATAGATTGTTGGTTGTCATTGATTTCAACCATTGTAGAGTGATATTGTAGATTGATGTCAACCCTTAGTGATTGATGTCAACCCTTGGAGAAAGTATGATAGTGAATTCAGGTAGCACAAAGGTTTGAGTAATGGACCCAAGTTTGTTTGATGTATAATGGTATGAGTTTTAATATATTTGAAGCTAAGAATATTCTATATGGGTAGTACATGTCATGCCATTTCCAGTGGTATGTGGAACGTCACATAACTCCTCACGATTAAAGAGTTATGTCCATGTGAAGTTGGAGAACTCAAGTTTGGGTAATGGACCCAAGTTTGTTTGATGGATAATGATATGAGTTTTGATATATTTTCAGGTAATACTATTCTATATGGATAGTACATGTCATTCCATTTCCAATGGTATGTGGAACGTCACATAACTCCTCACGATTAAAGAGTTATGGCCATGTGAAGTTGGAGAACCCTCATGAGTCATCTAGAAGCCCCAAAAGGTCAAAGTGGTTTAAGAGAGTTTAGAAGGTAAACAATAAAGTGAAGTGATGAGTGTACTATAAGTCAAAGTGAATACAAAATAAATTATTTAAATAATAAAGTTAATGAAGAAATTACTAAGTGGACAAGTGGTTAGAAGTGAGTTAGCCCTAAAATAATGAAAGTGGGTTAAGATGGTTATAAGGTAATTTAAATAATAAAGTGAAGTGATGAGTGTACTATGCGTGGATACAAAATAAATTATTTAAATAATAAAGTTAATGGAGAAATTACTAAGTTGACAAGTGGTTAGAATTGGGTTAGCCCTAAAATAAACAAATTGGGTTAAGATGGTTAAAAGGTAACCCCTTGAGGAAACTACATGAAAGTTATAATAAGAGGCAAGACTCTAAGCAAAATTTCAGAGGGAAGGTGAAGTAAAAAAGGCCAAAATTCAAGGGAGGATAAATTCTTTTGATGATACTTTCTAAGATATGTTATTTACAGGTCATCTCACCATTTTCATAATAAATGTTTTTCTAAAATTATTCAGACTGTGAAATTGGGAGACCATCGAGGAAACATATACGAGTAGTTGTGGTACAAATCTCATCTTGTGGGTCATTGTATTTTTGGAGTTACACTTCGTGGAAAATATGGTTTGTGGCTAGTCCTGAAACTAGTCTAAAACAAGTGTTTCATATAAAAATGTCATAACTTATTCATAATAGATCCAAATTCAGTAAGACCAAATGTGTTGGTTAGAGTATAGTCTGTAGTATTATGTGTACAATTTTTAGATCCATACAACACATATTCCATGCAGGGCACGCTCTACAAGTTCACTCTCTAGAATAAGCCAGAATCCAACAAGGTATGTCATTTTTGCTATAACTCATTTTCTAAGAGGTTTCAAGTAGAGACACCTGGAGGAATTGCATAAAATACACTGAAGAACATTGTGTACTATTTTCATATCTTTATTCATTATAGGTACATAGCTATGATTATTTCAAGTTAGGGTTGTTGACTAATCCAAAAATAGTCATGTGAGACTAAAGTAAAGTTTGATGAAAATTCTAGTCTCTTGTTGTTAAAGTTAAGGAAGGTTTGTAAGTATGTGATCATATACACCAGGTCTATTACAGAGTTACAAATCAGACTTGGATGATGAAATTGATGAGGGATTTTGGTTGAGGTACATGTTGGGTACATGTTTGAGACAAGTAGTTGATGAGTTGGCACATACATGAGGTGTATAGTTGATGATGTTGGTACATATTGATGAGTAGTTGATACATGATTGGTACATATTTGGTACATGGTTGGAGGCACTTGTTAGTAGTATTATTGACACATGGTTTATGGATGATGTAGAATACTTGTATTGGTATATTATTAGAAGAACATATTGATCTTGGTGATGATTATGAGTTGTTGTGTTATGCTTGGTTGATGCACATCTTTGAGAGTTGTCTTGGTGATTGATCTTGATCTGATTTGGTTGATAAGATTGATGAGACATGTTGTTGTGATATGTTGTTTGGACAAGTTGTTGTGATAGGTTATTCATATAGGTTTGGTGCATGGTTGACGCACTCGTTGATGGTACAGGTTGGGGTACATGTTGGTGCATGGTTGATGCACTTGTTTATGGTACATGTTGATTACAGGTTGATGCATGGTTCAGGTTATTGGTACATGTTGATTGGTACATGTTTACAACAATATATATCACAATGATAGTGTGACAATGGTTCCATCATTCTACTTATATGTCAGGGCGGTTGGACGGGGCAATGACAGGTGGTTGTGGCCACCTTCCAATTGTAGCTGGAGAACATAGGGGGTTGTATCCTCTTTCTGGTTGTAGCTAGAGAATAAGGGAGTTGTAGCTTCTCTCAGGTTGTAGCCTGAGAAACTAGGGGGTTGGAGCCTCCTTCCATTTATAGCTGGAAAACAAAGGAAGTTGGTGCTTCCAATGAATGTAATTCTTAAAGACTTAAATAAAAATCATTCCATGGTTTTCTCCTGCTTTGGGTTTTCACGTAAAACACTGGTGTACTGTGTATGATTGCTCATTTGTTCATTGTTTATTTACTCTGCAACTATTGAATGATAATGCTACATTGATATAACACTTGCATTTTATGGTGAAAAATGATTAAATTGATTTATTACTAATTCACCCCCCCTCTCAGTAATCCAACAATTGGTATCATAGTCGGTTCCTTAAGGAAACAGTTTAACCACTAGAAGGAGATCATGGATTATTCTGAGAATTTAGTACCAATGTATAATGGTCAAAATGGTTTTAAGTATGAGATGTGGAGCATAAGGATGAAAGTATTTTTACAGGAACAAGGAAATTATATTTGGCTATCAGTTGTTACAAGATATGATAGTTCAAAAAGGACAAACACTGTAGCCAAGAAGGAATTGAAGACGAATAAAAAATAGCAATGGATTTCATCTGGGAATGATTACCTAATTCGGTAAGAGAAAAGGCTGGTATATGTTCATCAACCAAAGAACTTTGGGATAAGTTACATGACAAATATCCTTCACCGATCGTAGATTCAGAAAATTCCAAAGAAGATGCAGATACAGATCAAGAAGAATTATGTTCACCATGTCAAACAGATTCAGAAGATGAAGAGTACATAATCACCAAAGGTATGTTGTTTTTCTTTAATTGTGAAAAACATGGACATCTTGAAATAAAATGCCATGAAGGAAATGTGACAGAAAACCTAATTGAAAATGAAGACAATTATGAAGCATAATTGATTAGTGCTTTAGATGAACTAAGAAAAGAAAACAAGTCACTCAAGAAAGAATTGATGAAACAAAAGGAAAGTGTTCACATTTTTGAAGAAGCCCAACAAGTCATCGAGAACTTAAGAACTCAACTAGAAGAATCCATAAAGATCAAAGAAAATCTTGAATATCAAAAGCAGTATTTGGAAGCCAACATAGAAGAACAGAAGGAAGAAGCATAAATGAGAGAAAATATATTGACAGATCATCTTAAGGAAAGAACTAACTATCTAAACCAACTTGAGGCAGAGTTTGGTCAAGAAGAGAAAGGACTTGAATAAGAAATAATCACATTAAAAATTCATCTTGAAGAAGAGAAAAGAACAAAATAAGTCATGAATTCTAAGATAATGAAGAAATAAGAAGAGGTTGAGAAGCTTGAAGAAGAAGTTGTCACGTTGAGAAGTAAAATCGTTAAGCTCAACAAGAACATTGAAGAGAAAAAAACATCCACATCAGTTAAAGAGAATGAAGAGAAGCACTCAAGGTTGCTAGAAAAGAAGAATGAAGAAAATAGAAAGAGTTATGTAGAATTACTCAAAGGAAGGAATCATGGTCAACCCGAATCTAAGAAAACTATTGAAGATACATCTTCAAGAAGACCATTCATGTTCAAGCCATAAAGAAACTTCAATCATGATTATGATCAGTCAAGGCATAAATTCAGAAGGACTACACTACAAAGAAAATCATTCACTCCTAAGTATGCAAATTTCTTTTATGGTCATTGTTTTTATTGTACTAATTTTGGACATAAGGTTGCAGATTGTAGGGATTATAAAATAAATGTTCAAGCAAGAAGTGCATATGTGGCCCCATGTAACATTGAATGTTACAAATGTCATAACTATGGACACATAGCTAGTGATGGTAGAAGCATAATCGATACTTACATGAAAGAGAACACTAATATCATATATAAGAAAGTATGAATAAAAAAACACGAAGAACATGTGAACAAATACCAGGTCCTAGAGATTGCAAGATTGGAAATAAAACGAGATGAAGAAAATTCTACAGAGAAAAAAAAAGATGTCAGATACATAAAGGTTTGGAAAATAACTGAAATAAAAGGACATGTAAATAAGGAACATGTTCAAGAGATTGTACTTTCAAGCATTGTAGTGAAAGATGAATCCACAGACACAAATAAAGAAGTCAGAGCTCAGAGAGATAATGAATCTACTAATGAAGATGATGATGAATACACATCAAAGCATGAATTGTTTTGAGCCATCTGGCTTAGAGACTCCCAGGTAATATGAATATTAGACACGGGGAGTCTATGCGATAGATGTGATAGACCAAAGAGCCATCCTTCGAGCAGCTTGCAGAGTTTGAGAAGACAGATCCAAAGCAATCAGTTAGAAGAAGTACAATTTGATGGATTAATCAAGACTTCATGATAGTATAGTGACAAATGGGTCATCATTATGGACAATTACGCAAGTAGAGTCTTGGACAATATGGACGAGAGCATGGATTCATAGATTGGTTCAAAGAGTGGTTCAAAGACAAATGAACATTATCATAATGGATGATAATTACACAGGAAATGGCTCGAACAATGCTAATGGATTCCAAATTAACATATATTTTTTGGACACATGCAGTGCATACAACAGTTCACATTCAAAACAAAATAATGCTCATAAACAACAATGACAAAACTCCCTATGAACTATGAAAAGGAAGCACATACAACAATCTCTACATCAGGGCTGATGGACAGGTGGCACGATTCAAGAAACACCAAAGGAATCACATGTTTTAGTAGTAAAGAGGATTTTCAGATATCTCAAAGGAACATAAGATTTTGTATTATGTTATCCAAAAGGAAATGATCTATCATTTATTGCCTACACGCAAATTGGACAGGTTGCATTGATGACCGACAAAGCACCAATGGAGAAAAATTCTACTTAGGTGAGTTTTAGTATACTGGCTAAGAAAGAAACAATCATTAATATATTTATCTATAGCCGAAGCAGAGTATATTGCAACAACAAGATGTTGTACTCAGGTTCTATGGATGAAACAAAGTTTGACAGATATACAGGTTGAGTATGATGATCCCATTCCAATCTATTGTGATAATACAAGTGCCATCAATATCTCAAAGAACTCGATGATGCACTCCAAGAATAAGCACATTCCAATAAAGTATCACTTTCTATGGGAATAGGTTGCTGAGAAGAACTTCATAGTTTAATATGTGGGCACAAAATAACAAGTGACATACATCTTTACAAAACTGCTTCCAAGGGAATCCTTTGAGTATTTTCGCCAGAGAATCAGATTAATTTCTACTCCAAAATGAATGCTTTTGAATGCTTATCTTATATGTCCTATATTTACATGAGGAAGCACCATAAAGAGGATAGTTCAGGTTGGGGGATCAATTTTAGGAAGAGTTCAGTCAGGGGGAGTATCCCCAAGGACAGCTCAGTTAGGGGGAGCAGCCCCGGATGGAAAGATACCTTTTCCATTGATGAAAATGGGGGAGAGATTTATCAAATGCATGATAAAAATGCTTGGAGAGAGAGCGCAGAGACATGTAGACAGGGGGAGCAACCCAAGGAGAGTTCAGTTAGGGGGAGTAACCCCAAAGGGAGAAACCATTTTCTATTGATGTCAAAGGGGGAGATATAGAAATAGTGATGAGGAGTATAAGAATGAATGTTATCATGACTAAGTGTTGCCATAAATATTGGTGTTGCCATCAATGCCAAAGGGGTGATTGTTAGACAATTGGCTTAGGTTGATGGACATTTGGTATGGATTGTTGGTTTTCATTGATTTCAACCATTGGAGAGTGATATAGTAGATTGATATCAACCCTTAACGATTGATGTCAACCCTTGCAGAAAGTCCAATAGCGAATTCCGGTAGCACAAAGGTTTGGGTAATGGAACCAAGTTTGTTTGATGTATACTGGTATGAGTTTTAACATATTTTAGGATAAGACTATTCTATATGGGAATTACATGTCATGCCATTTCCGGTGGTATGTGGAACGTGATATAACTCCTCACGGTTAGAGAGTTATGGCCATGTGAAGTTGGAGAACCCAGGTTTGGGTAATGGACCCAAGTTTGCTTGATGGATAATTGTATGAGTTTTGATATATTTGCAAGTAAGACTATTCTATATGGATATTACATTTCATTCCATTTTTGATGGTATGTGGAACGTCACATAACTCCTCACGATTAAATAGTTATGGCCATGTGAAGTTGGAGAACCCTCATGAGTCATCTAGAAGCCCCCAAAGGCCAAAGTGGTTTAAGAGATTTTAGAAGGTAAATAATAAAGTGAAGTGATGAGTGTACTATAAGTCAAAGTGAATACAAAAGAAATGATTTAAATAATAAAGTTAATGAAGAAATTATTAAGTGGAAAATTGGTTAGAAGTGGGTTAGCCATAAAATAAAGAAAGTGGGTTAAGATGGTTAGAAGGTAATTTTAATAATAAAGTGAAGTGATGAGTGTACTATAAGTGGATACAAAATAAATTATTTAAATAATAAATTTAATGGATAAATTACTAGGTTTACAAGTGGTTAGAAGTGGGTTAGCCCTAAAATAAGTAAATTGGGTTAAGATGGTTAAAAGGTAACCCGTTGAGGAAGTTGCATGAAAGTATAAATAAGAGGTAAAGCTCTCTCATTTTAATAACACTTGAGAATATTGAGTATCTACAAGTGACCGAGGTAACCAAAGGATATCTAAGCCAAATTTCAGAGGAAAGATGAAGTAAAGAAGGTACCAATTCAAGGGAGGATAAATTCTTTTGATGATGCTTTCTAAGGTATGTTATTTACAGGTCATCTCACCATTTTCGCAGTAACATTTTTTCTAGAATGATTCAGACCATGAAATTGGGAGACCATTGAGGAAACATATCCAAGTAGCCGTGGTACAAATTTCAGCATGTGGGTCATTGTATTTTTGGAGTTACACTCCATGGAAAATAGGGTTTGTGGCTAGTCCTAAAACTAGTCTAAAACAAGTGTTCCGGGTAAAAACGCATAAAATATTCATAACAAATCCAAATTTAGTAGGACCACATGTGTTAGTTAAAGTATAGTATTTAGTATTCTGTGTACAATTTTCAGATCCATACAACACATATTCCGTGTGGGGCACACTCTACAAGTTCACTCTCTAGAATAAGCCATAATTCAACAAGGCATGCCATTTTTTCTATAACTCCTTTTATGAGAGGTTCCAAGTAGTGACACATGGAGGAATTGCATAAAGCACACTGAAGAACATTGTGTACTATTTTCATATCTTTATTCATTACATGTACATAGTTATGATTATTTCAAGTTAGGGTTGTTGACTAATCTAAAACTAGTCATGTGAGACTAAAGTAAAGTTTGATGACAATTCTAGTCTCTTGTTGTTAAAGTTAAGGAAGGTTTGAAAGTATGTGATCATATACAACAACTCTATTATAGAGTTACAAATAATATTTGGATGATGAAATTGATGAGGGATTTTGGTTGAGGTACATGTTGGGTACATGGTTGAGACAAGTAGTTGATGAGTTGGCACATACATGAGGTGTATAGTTGATGATGTTGGTATATCTTGATGAGTCATAGTTGATGAGTAGTTGATACATGATTGGTACATAATTGGTACATGGTTGGAGGCACTTGTTAGTAGTATTGTTGACACATGGTTTATGGATGCTGTAACATACTTGTATTGGTATATTATTAGAAGAACATATTGATCTTGGTGATGATTATGAGTTATGATTGGTTGATGCACATATTTGAGAGTTGTCTTGGTGATTGATCTTGATATGATTTGGTTTATAAGATTGATGAGATGGGTTGTTGTGATAGGTTGTTTTGACAGGTTGTTGTGACAATTTATTCGTACAGGTTTGGTGCATGGTTGATGTACTCATTGATGGTACAGGTTGAGGTACAGGTTGGTGCATGGTTGATGCAATTGTTTATGGTGCATGTTGATTACAGGTTGTTTGGTACAAGTTGGTGTATGGTTGATGCACTTGTTTATGGTACATGTTGATTACAGGTTGAGATATAGGTTGATGCATGGTTGATGCATGGTTCAGGTTATTGGTACAAGTTGTTTGGTGCAGGTTGATTGGTACAGGCTTACAATAGTATATCTCATAGTGATAGTGTGACAGTGGTTCCATCATTCTACTTATATGTCAGAGCGGTTGGATGGGGAAAGGATAGGTTGTTGTAGCCACCTTCTGGTTGTAGCCAAAGAACATAGGGGGTTGTAGTCTCTTTCTGGTTGTAGCCAGAGAATAGGAGAGTTATAGTTTCCCTCAGGTTGTAGCTTGAGAAACTAGGGGGTTTGGAGCCTCCTTGCAGTTGCAGCTGGAAAACAAAGGAAGTTGGTGCTTCCAATGAATGTAATTCTTAAAGACATATAAGAAAAAACATTCGGTAGTTTTCTCCTGCATTGGGTTTCTACGTAAAGCACTGGTGTACTGTGTATGTGTGTGATTGCTCATTTGTTCATTGTTTATTTACTTTGCAACTATTGGATGATAATTCTACATTGATATAACACTTTCATTTTATGGTGAAAAATGATTAAATTGCTCTATTACTGATTCACCCCCCTTCTTAGTAATCCAACAGGAACCAAGTCCCATGTGTTGTTCTCTATCAAGAAATTGTACTCATTTTTCATAGCTTCCTCCCAATCGGGGTTTCCTTTATTCTCTGCATAATACTGAGGATATGATACAAGTACCGTATAATAATAAATAGTCAACATTGGCTGCATGGTAGTAAAATATTGCGGAGGCTCCACAAACTAAGGTCTAGTTCTTCGTGGATCGATATGATCACCCACTAGATCACCTGCTTCCTGAATAGTCTATTGTGCCCATTGTGGTCGATTCTATTGACCTACAAATTCTTGCCGCTAATAAGAAATATCAGATATATCATATTTTTAGATTTGATAAGAAATATGATCGGAATAAGTCTCTCGAAGTTCCACAACTAGTGGTGGTAGAGATGGAGGTGTGGACTGCTCCAGAAGTACCTGAGAAGGACCCTCTTTAAACTTAACACTCCTTTGAATGAATAGTGTATCTGAAGTAGTATATAATAACCTGTATCCATTCACTCCCTCTGGATATCCAACAAAAATACACTCCTTACTCTGAGCTTCCATAGTTTTCCTCCTATTAGAATGGATCCTAGCCCATGCATGGGAACCAAAAATTCTAAAGTGAGTGACTTTTGATTTCTTGCCACTCCAAGCCTCATATGGAGTGACTCCCTTGAATGATTTATGAGGAACTCTATTCTAAATGTAGGCTACATAGTTGATATCTTCATACCATAACTTTGGAGGTAGTGCTCTAGCCCGCAACATACAAATGGCCATCTCTTTGAATGTCCCATTCTTTTTCTCCGCTACCCCATTATGTTGTGGATTATATGAAATTGTGTTGCAACTATATACCTGATTTTGAAAAAAGATGCTCAACATACTTATTCACATACTCTCCTCCTTCTTAATCCTCTTCCCTGTTTGGTTCTCAACTAGATGCTTGAAATCTTTAAGACACTCAAAGACCTCAAATTTTAATTTGAGAAAGTAGACCCATGTATATCTCGAAAATTCATCAATGAAAGTAAGAACATACTTAAATTTACTGATTGATGGGTGTGGGAAAGGATCTGTAATGTCACTGTGAACCAAATATAGAAGTGATGATTTTCTCCATGCTTTACTCATGTTGAAATTATCCTTAGGATGTTTTCCTAGTATGCAGCCTTGACAAACTCCATCTGTGTACTGAATGTGGGGTAATCCATCTACCATTCCACCTTTACTAAGTTGATGTAAATATTTAAAATTTATATGCCCAAACCTATCATGCCACAACCTGGACTCTTCATTATCATTTGTTAGAAGACATACATAATCATATTTATGAGTGAAATGAGAGAACATGTACAACCTGGAATGGTGATTAACCTCACCAACAACAATTTTTGAGCCATCTTACAAGTCAGAAATAATAACTGAGTCCGGAGTAAACTCCACCTTCTTCCCTGAACATGAGTGAGTGATTTTATAGATGGAGAAAATATTTATTGAAATCTTTGAAACATGAATTACATCCTGAAAGCATCCATGGTCTAGATCAACTCTACCCCTACCATACACCTATGCACGAGACTCATCTCCCATGAAGATCAGTGGTCTCGAACAAGTCTCCAAGTATGAGAAAAGTCTATTCGATGAGGCCATGTGATGAGTATCCCCTGAATCAAGCACCCAAGCATTAGGAGAAGATGAAATGACAAGCAATGCATGACCATTACCTCTTTCTGATGATGGATTTTTCCTTGCATTATCTGGAATACGATCCTTGAGGTGATGTTTCTCAAGTATTTGTGCCATGATATCTATGGTATTTTTAATGAAATAACTCTTAGTATGGAACCCCTTGTTACAATAGGAACACTTTGTCTTCTCCTTCTTTCCTTTTGATGCCTTGGAACTCAAACTCTCATCTGTGGACCTTTTTTTAATCTTCCTTCTTGTTCTCTTCTTCCTTCTTACCCTTGTTCTTCTGCTTATTCTTCTTTGAACTTCCTTGAGCTGTGAGCGCATGGGGATTGTCATTGTTTCATGGAAACTTGCATAGGAGATCTAGCTAAATCAAGTACAAACAAAGCTTATCAAGAAAATAAGATATATTCAATATGGAAGAATGAGAAAATATATTCACACTACTCCAATGAGTTGATAATTGATACATAGATCATGATCAATATGATACAATAAATGAGTGGAATACACTCATATATAGGGAAAAACATTCCATAATTAAGAAAAACAATCAAGCAGTTAGCTTTCCTTAGGAATGCATGCATGCATAATAGTGATGGTAAAAATAGAAAGTCTAAATAGAACTAGTCAATTAACTCTCACTGAACTAGTGTGTTGAAAATAGAAATTTCTCCAACACCCCTCCTGAACATCACTATGGAGTAAAAAATGAATCACGGCTACTAGGCCATTTTAGGTACTCATGTACAATGCAACTAATGAACAATGAATAAAAGTGAGGAAACAGGGAAAACCACGTGGGAACAACCCGCCCCCTCAAAAGATAATGTATCAAAAGAAGAAAATGACAGCTGCTAGGCAATTGTGTTCTTCACTGCAAGACGATACCGCAAAGTCTGAAACTTCTGCTCATTGAAAGTCTTCGTGAAGATGTAGAAATATTTATGGATATGATGAAGTCCTTTTGAAACCTATCGGGCCTTGTACTTATATATCCTGTGGACCCATTTGCACCTGAAAATATTCCTTTCTGGTGGATGTGGAACTAGATTCCAAGTTTGGTTCTATAGGAGTGAGTCATACTCCTTCTGCAAGGCTGCTTGCCATAATGGATTTCCCACAACCCTATTGTAGTTTTTTTGATCAGTAGATTGGACCATATAGCAATGCATGTGCATCGCAGGTTCTGAATCTGAAAATACATGAGAAGGCTCCTCATGCTGAGATCGAGTCCTCGTCGAATCCAATGGATTCCCTGCAAGGTTTCCTATTTCCTGAAGTGTGGTATGTGCCTTCTTGGGCATCTGCTGAATCTTTGATGCTGGCTTCTTATCTGGATGTACTACCTACTTATTTCCATGTACATAATCTGAGTGTATGGAATCATCTCTGATGTCTGAAACTGATGGAAGAACAAGAGTATACACATTTTTCAGTGGAGGTGCATGCAAAGTAATCTCCTTACGTGTAAGTAGAATATATGAGTCATTTTCAGAAAACTTAGTGAATTTATACAACCTTGACTTATGATCCACCTCACCAATTGCAATGATAGAATTGTCATGCATGTCAATTACTGAAACTGAATCTGATGTAAATTCAACCATTTTACCTTTTTGAGAGAATTGATAAAATGAGAGAAGATTCATAGAAAGCTTTGGAACATGTAAAACATTCTCAAAACTTCCATTGTGGAGTTCCACTCTCCCTTCCCCTGCTACTACTACTGGAGTATCATCCCCCGTGAGAATAGAGGGTCTTGAGCATGGACTCAAAGAAGATAAAACTTCCTCTTTCGTTGCCATATGATGGGATGCACCAGAATATATAATCCATGAATCAGATGATGAATTAACTGCAACAAGAGCATGATGATTACCTTTCTTAGGAGCAAGATCTTCTTCCTTCTACTTCTTGAATCCCTCTGGAATGAAGTTTCCAAGGTTGTTCTATTGAAGTGCCTGTGCCATAAGATCGATCTGTTTCTTCATGCATGTGGATTCTTCATGATTCAGTTTATTGCAGTAAGTGCATTATTGTCCCTTCTTCTTCTTCTTCTTCTTGGAATCTGAAGAGTCTTTGGAACTTGAAGAATTATTAAAGGATTTGGAATATCCCTCCTTCTTATTCTGTTTGAATGACCCTTTTCCATCTTGCATGGTCAGTGCATGTGCTTTGGGATTTTTCATGAGGCCCATATGTATGAGTTTTGTCTGCTCTTGTGTAAGAGACTCAATGAACTTAGCCAACATAGACATTTTCCAATTTGTTCCAAAAAGACATCTGCCAGAATGGAAATTGGAGACATATACAGTGTATTCTGGTCCTAGCTTGTCCAATATTGTTAGAATAATTTGTTTCTCTTTTGTAGACTTATCAATACCACATTCACCCAAGCTTAATAACAAAGATTTAAATTTAATAAAAAAAACTTGTATATTATCAAAACTTTTAGGGTCTAAGGTATTCAACTCTACCTTAAGCATATGATCTCGCATCTCATCCTGCTTTCCAAAGAGTCCTTCCAAGGTGGTCCAGATCTCGTTTGGAGTCTTGCATGTGACAACATGAAACCAAAAATAGTGGAGATTAACTCAAGAAGTAGTCATGTGGCCTCATCCTTACAGTTCACCTATATCATCTTCTCAATCGCTGATGTAGGTTCTGTTTCTGTCGCCATCGTCAAATTATACAATCCTTTCCTTTTGAGTTGGAATTCTGCCTTGGGCTTTCAATCAAAATAATTGTATGGTGTGAGGATTACCACCAAGTTTGGCTGTATAATAGTTGTCATACCCATCTCCCCCACTGATTCCAAGAACCCCTAAAAATTTACTCTCAAATTCCAAAATGGGTCGATTTACTTTATTCACAGGTCGTTTCCTCCAAAACATAATATTTTGGGAGCAATGAATGTGGAAAGGTACGACCACTGATTCGTATCAGTTTCAAGAGGCTATCTTGCAGCTCACTTTCTGAGAAAACGGTAAAGAATCTCACCAAACGGTTGAAAACCCACTTCCAAAATGGGCTGATTTAATTTTATTATGGGCTGTTTCCTCCAAAAACGTAATAGTTTGGGAGGAATAACTTCTAAAATTTACGACCACGGATTTAGCTCATTGAAACTTCGATTTTCCTTATTCTTTGGCTTGTTTGGTTTGCTCCAAGCAACATAGCTCTGATACCATGCCAGTGTTTCATGGAAACCTGCACAGGAGATCTAGCTAAAGCAAGTACAAACAAAGCGTATCAAGAAAATAAGAGAGATTCAATATGGAAGAATGAGAAAATATATTCACACTACTCCAATGAGCTGATAATTGATACATAGATCATGATCAATATGATACAATAAATGAGTGGAATACACTCATATATAGGACAAAGCATTCCATAATTAAGAAAAACAATCAAGCAGTTAACTTTCCTTAGGAATGCATGCATGCATAAGAGTGATGGTAAAAACAGAAAGTCTAAATAGAACTAGTCAGTTAACTCTCACTGAACTAGTGTGTCGAAAATAGAAATTTCTCCAACGGGATTGGAACTCTTAAGTGACCCTATTTGGACGGACTTTGTTTTCTCATGGATAAGTTACTCCATGAAATCATCTAGGGATGGAATCTTCCATGTATACCCCATAGCTAACATGATAGTATGAAAAGAAGTGTAGACATAATACTCTGGTCCTAGTTTGGTTAGAATTGAAAATATTAACTATTAATATTTCTTATCAATTCCACAAGCCTTAACATGAGAAATACAAGTTTTAAACTTATAGAATTAGTCTTGTAGGGTCTTGAAATCTCTTGGATTCAATGCTTGTAGATCATTCTCTAGTTGACGACCCCTTAGATTGTCTTGATTTCCTAGAAAATCCTTCAACTTTGTCAAAAAATCGTTAGGACTCTTGCAAGTATCGACATGAAAGAGGAGATCCAGAGAGATGCTCAAGAACAATATCCCTTAGGCTTCATCCATTCTGTTGAAATATTTTGATTTCTCTATGGTTGAAGTAGGCTCGAAAACCCAAAAGGCGAGGAGATGAAAAGGGAAGAAGTATGGAAAATGGTAAGTATGTGAGGGAGTGGTACAATGACCCTTCAAGGAGACCCCCTAGTAGAAACCATTTTTCCGAGGGTGGCCCACTTACTAGGACAACATGTAAACCACTAAGGTGAAATGAGGCAAAATGTATAATTTCAAAGAAAACATTTTCAAAATCAAGAAAGGACCCTTTGCAACATGTTCACATGCTTCAATTATTAAAATTACACTTACCATGAGACAAGACTTGTTACCTCATGACGCAAGACATGCTATCCTATGTGGATTAAGATGGTGTGGTGGATGTTGTTTCCATCAATCAAATGGTGATGTGTGGTGAGTGAAGGTGCTTTTCATTCTCATCTGCCTCTCGGTACTCCATGTTTGAAACTTGAGGTCCTCAACACATCATCTTCTTAGTTGCCCCTAGAAATGGGGGGAAACAAGCTCCACAGGATAGAAATAAGAAGATATGAGCAAAGTGAAATTATCTGTGTGCCACAAGAGTGACTACTATGATTTATAATATCCGAACAAGAAGAAAGGGAAGAGTTAGTCTCAACAGGTAGAAGCATTTGTAGAAGCTCAAGTCAAGGAGTTTGTTGAGAAGCTTGAAAATAGTTCTTGTTAGTCTCCTTTCTTTCTGGCACAGATTCCAGTAGTTCCTGGTTCGTGGATAGTGGGGCTTCTCGTCACATGATTTGTTCACCAGTTGGTCAGAGACATACTCATATATGCATGTGGAGCTTGGCACTCATACCAAGTGTGGTGTAGAGGGAGTTGGGGCAATGAGGTTCTAGCCAGAGTCAAGAGGTTTTCTGGAGGTGGTAGATGTGTTTTGTGTCCCAGATCTAAGGAGGAATTTTCTCTCAGACTCAAATCTAGAGGACAAGGGTTATGTAATCTTGTTCTAGAACAAAAAAGTGTTCATGCATTTATAGGGAGATATCCCTGACACAACAATCAACATTGGTGTTAGAGAGGGTAGGGTATATAGGTTACAGGGAAAGCCTGTAAGAGAATCCAAGGGGATATTGGATCATGGATTGATGTCGGTTACAAAGGATGAGGAACAGGAGACTCTGAAGGGTGAGCATAGTTCACATAATTACAGTGTGGGGAGTCAAACTTCTGAGGGGAAGAGGGAGTTATCCCCTTCTAGTTCTGTTAGGAGACTGAGTTGGTATGAGATGACATTGATACAAGAGTAGATTTTATTGTCACAATAAAATGGAACTTGATGGAAGTTCAAGATAACAAAGCAAGATATAGGATGCTAAGAACATTGTTGTAGAGATAATTGGAGAACAAGGACAACAACACATAATTAATAAAGAGGGGGATTTATCACCTTAATCGTATTTGTTTTTAGAATAAAAATCAAACCTATGGAGTTGGGTAAGTTACAACAAGGAATTCCAGGTTATGCTGAGTAGTTGGAAGGGATAACTCTTAATTAATATCTTGCTGCATTGTTTCTATTTCTTGAGATTAAGAAATCTACTATGTATAAACAGTTTAGGACATATGCATGATGAAAATGCAAAAGATTAAATAGCTATATTAAATATGCACTAGTGAGCATATGGAGAGATAATGAATGGTGCATAAATATTTTCTTGATCATGCATGTGAGATTCCATATTGGTTAAGAGTGATATTTTGATTACATATTCCATGAGTATTGCATGATGATTAAATATGATTAATGTAATTGTGTAACCAAAGGTAATGATAGCATGGATAAATATGTTGATGATGATGCTACATATGAGAACTGTTGGCACAGGGGCAGATCTAGGGTTCAACTCCAAGAGTGCACCAACAAGCCCTAGCTACTGGCCCTTTCGGCAGCACCTGCAAAGCAGATGCAATCTTACCCGAAGCAACTATGAGGGGGTTGTAGGATAGAGATGTCTACAACCAGGGGAATATCAAGTGGTTATTATTACAACAACAACACAACATGCATCTATCATTCAAATAACTAGATCTATCCTTCACAGCTATAGATCTGATCTAATACAATAATGCAGATAACAATATAACAACGACAGAGCTCAAGCATCAATCACACACAAAACAACAGATGTACGTGGTTCACCCTCTCTCTAGGGATACGTACACATAACTGTGCTTATGATATATTAAGATAAATCTTACAGTTCTGATCTGCGCTCTTGGCCCACAGATACTCTCTCTCTTTCTATGTTTCTCTCCCCCTTCCTACGCACCCAGCTGTGGGACTTGATCTTCGCACCCAGCTGAAGATCTTACAATACCAGAAGGCTCTCTCTCTTAGAACTTCTCTCACCCTTAATACAATATTCTCCTAATGAACAATGATCCATAACAAGGCTCAACTATAGTACCACCCTGACCTAGGTCCTTTCAACCTCTATTTATACATTACAATCCCTTACCGATAGCCTCAGGTCGAAACCTAGGTGTTAAAACCCTAATTACCAAAACCCTAGGTTGACTTGACCCACTTTTTTCGGGCTTCGCTAGCCTGTCTTTCCTTCTTCATCTCACAGTGCTCCAAAGCATCCAATGCTAGATTTTTTTCACTTCCTGAGTCATCCTCATTCTATCTTCCTTGCTGATCTGTCATCCTCGATGTCCTCATCCAATGGCTTGATTTTCTGCACTTCGCTCCAATTTTTTGGTTCTTTTGCTCACTTCAACCCAATGACAGTCACTGTGTCTCCCGCGAAGCTCACTTTTTACCTTTTCTTCCTTGTTCTTTGCTTCCTTCCATAACTAAGGGCCAACAGGCCCCCAACACTCACCCGTGAATCGTCTCGAGGCACTTGAGCTCTGATCCTCTTGTTTTACTTCGAATTTCGACTGCGTAGTGCATCCCTTGATTTCTGCTTTATGCCTCCTTTTCATCCTTGTGTAGACTATTTTTTTTGTGTCTAGTACCTAGTTTCAACTGCACCTGGTACCTGGACCCTTGTATTCTTGATTCTACTGAGAGCTGCGAGGCAACTGGTTGTCATTGTACAACTTTAGCTGAATCCCATTCACCAAGCCTTCCTTCCAGTCTCCTTTCAATGTCTTCTGCTGCGTAGCTCCTCCTTCTATAACATATGCAATCTCATATGGTCCAAGCCAATGCGTTCTGAAATTCCCAGGGTGTTTGATAAACTTACTGTCATATACCAGCACTAAATCAACTTTCCTGAATATCTTCTTATTGATGTGTCTGTCATGGTAGGACTTTTCTCGTTCCTTCTGAATTTGCTGATGGAAGCCTGCAATGAATCTGTCTTCTTCTAGTTCGACCAAATGTGTTAGCCTCTCATGAACAACGCCAGTATCATCCATGTTTGTAAATGTAACAATTCTTAAGCTTGGTACCAAGTACTCCATTGGGACAACAACTTCAAGACCATAAACCAACTTGAAAGGGGTCTGCATTGTTAATTTCTTGCAAGTGGTTATATAATCCCAGAGTACTGCTGGTACTCTTAAATCCCAGTCATCCCTGTTCACACTGCAAATCTTTGTCAATGCTGTCTCCAAGATCTTGTTGAATACTTCAACCGTTCCGTTTGCTTGTGGATGGTAAGATGTACTCTTTTAATGGTGGACTGCAAACTCTTCAGTCAAGGCTTCAATTGTCTTATTTATGAAATGTGTACCTTGATCACTCATAAGGACCTTAGGGCATCCAAACCTAGTTATTATGTCATCAAATATAAAATGCATAACTGTAGATGCACTACAGTCCTTGACTGCTCTTGCTTTGGTCCATATAGTCAGGTATTCTATCGCAGTGATAATATACCTTGGTCCTGTGCGCTTTCCTGGTGGGTTTATAGGTCCCACGAAGTCAATGGCCCATTTTTGAAATGCCTGCAGGGTCATCTATGGTGCTAATGGCATCTCATCTCTTCGAGATGGTTTTCCAAATCGCTGGCATACATTGCATGCTCTGTTATATTCTTTATCATCTCTGTGTAATGTAGGCCACCAAAGGCCAGCTCGCAAAACCTTCTACGCAGTTTCTTTTCCTGCGTAATTTCCTCCTGCAATGCCTTCATGAGCTTCTTCGAGGATCATAGGGCACTGTGCCTCCATCACACATCTTCTTAGTATCTTGTCAGGTCCCATTTTATATAGTTGACCAACTATCAATGAAAAATTTGCAGCGTGCACCACTAGCTATTTCTTCTGAGGAATTGTATACTTGCCTAGAGCCATTCCTGTTGATAGGAACTGGGCTATGTCTACAAAGTGGTCATCAATATTTCTAATAACGAGCAGTTGTTCATCCGGTAGTGTATCCTCCAGACTGGTAGGTTCTTTGCCATGCTCCAACCTTGACAAGTGGTCTGGTCCTTTGTTCATTTTTCCTAGCTTAACTATGATATCAAAATCATACTCCTGAAATAACAGAATCCATCTGCATATTCGCCCCCCCCAACACTGGCTTGTGACTAGGTACTTCAATGCAGAGTGATTAGTAAACATTTTAAAGAGTCTTCCCAACAAGTAGTGGCAGAATTTCTGCAATGCATACACCAAACCATTTGTTGGCATAGGGGTAGACCCAGGGTTCAGCTCCAAGAGCACGCTAACAAGCCCTAGCTACTGGCCCTTTCGGAAGCACCTGCAAAGTAGATGTAGTCTCACCCAAAGCAACTATGAGTGGGTTGCAGGACATAGATATCTACAACCAGGGGAATATCAAATGGTTCTTATTACAACAACAACACAACATGCATCTATCCTTCAAATAGCTAGATCTATCCTTCACAGTTATAGATCTGATCTAATACAATAATGCAGATAACAATATAACAACGACAAAGCTCAAGAATCAATCACACACACAACAAAAGATGTACGTGGTTCACCCTCTCTCTAGGGATATGTCCACAAAAGTGTGCTTATGATATATTAAGATAAAGCTTACAGTTCTAATCTGCGCTCTTGGTCCACAGATCCTCTCTCTCTTTAGTAGTTTAATTGATTTCAGCTGTGGATGGATTTTTGCAGGCAAATACTAATGGATGATCAATGTCCCCTTCTCTTGGTTGTGCCGGTACTGCTCCTAATGCAATTGAGGACGCATCAACATGCACATGAAATTCCTTGCTCCAGTCCGGAAAGACTAGAATAGGCGCAGTTACCATCTTTTGTTTCAGTGTGTCGAAGCTATGCTGACATTCTTCTATCCAACTGAAATGACAATATTTATTTAATAACTTCTCCATTGGTGCAATAATCTGAGCATATACTTTGATAAATTTCCTGTAATAGCCAGTATGTCCTAGAGCAGTGCATAGCTGTTTGACTAAAGTAGGTCGTGGAAAATCAACTATAATTGCAATCTTCGATGGATCCACCAACAATCCTTTCTTGCATATAATATGTCCTAATAATACTCCAAATGGTGAGAAGAAGATGCACTTCTTCAAATTTAATGCAATTTGACACTGCCTGCATTTATCCAGCATTAGCCTTAGACATTCAATATGATTTTTCAATAAACTAAAAACAATCCAGTCATCAAAGTATGCTTCTAAAAACTTATGCAAAAATTCTTTGAACGCTTCAACCACCACCCTTGAAAAGATGGCTGGGGCATTCTTCAATCCAAATGGCATTACTATATATTGGTAGGATCCCCACTCTGTGGCAAACATATTCTTATGACGGTCGTCCTTGGCGATGCGGATTTGATGGTATCCTAAAAACACATATATAAAAGAATATACTTCTTGGCCTCCCACGTTATCCAATGCTTCATCTGTGAATGGTGTAGGGAACAAATCATGTAGAAAAACATCATTTAGCTTCCTAAGATCTACGCAAAACTTGATCTCACTTGTATTTTTATCTTTCACTACCATGGGGCTAATCCACTCTGACTCTTCGATAGGTTCAATAATACCTACTTCCAGCATTCTGTCGAGCTCAATCTTCACTTTTTCCTTATATTTCAGGTTCAATTTGTAGGGTCTTTGTTTGACTGGCTTCACATATGGTTTCAAAGGTATTCTCATCTCTCCCATAGGTCATTTGATTCCCTTCATATCAGTGAACTTGGTCGGGAACAAGTCCTGATACTCGTGCAATAATTCTGTGATTTTGTTAGTGATAGAAACATCCTAGTAATCTTCGATATTGGAAAGATTTGGTGTCTCCTCTGTCCTGATATTGAATTTATTTATATTTATCGGCTATCCAATGAATGGCAATTCAACTCCTGGTCCTTCCACATCTCTCTGACCTTCTATTTCTGCGATATTCACCTTCCTTGGATCATCGTCTTTGTTGGTATTAATGTTGTAGCAGATCTGCAGTTTCTGGAGGGGCACAGTCCATTCATCCTCTTCTTGCTCCAAAGGGAGGCGAAATACATCCTTAAATAATTTTTTTCTCACCATCTGTAGTGCTTGATCTACTGAAGGAAATTCGCTTTCAAACAAAAAGGTGGTTATAAAATTCTAGATCATACCTTCCCATTTTGAAGTGACGATGCACAACTCTGCTTGAAGGTACCAGTTAATCAGGGTGGTATCCAGCATATTGATGAATCTGTGTACCCATTGTTCTCTAGGAATGTTACTCCAGGCCTCTTCATAGCTTCATACATGGTCCCTTGGGCAGCTTCGACCTGTGTACCTTGCTTCACATCTTCCTACTTGTGTTGAAAACCATGCTGTCATAAAAGTTTGGCATTGTGTCCAGTCCGTAATATTGCTTTTATGTGTCCCCCACCATCTTACTGGTGTGGCTTTCATGGCCTCATCCATTTCCAACAACCTCTATTGTGTTGGTACACTTGTCTCAAATTTTGATAAAAAGTTCTCTAAGGGGTTCAACCCATCAAATGTGGGTAGATTATTCACTGTTGTGCCAATCCAATGAACTTCTCTAGTTAGCCTAGCACATCTTCTTGTAGATACTTCATACATCTGGTTCTTCCATTTCTCCAACACTTTTTCTGAGTCGAATGAACATGTGATGTCACTTCGCTAGCTTAGATTCCCATCAACTATAGGGTTGATATAATCCCGCTGTCTAGTTGTTAATTTGTATATGTTTTCCAGTTCAAATGTGTTGTCCTCTTCTCTAATAGGTTCTATATATCATGGACCCTCATCTGGATCTAAAGGTGCAATGAACCTAAAGCCACCTTTCTCAAATGTCATGCGTCTTTTCTTTAGATCAGCAACAGTGGAATTGTCGAAGGCCCAATCAATTCTTAACAATGCAGGGTAAGGGAAACTATCATCAACAATTTCAATTACCTCAAAATCTGCAAAGGTTCTCACTCCATCGATGTCCACTGGGACATGCTCTAATCATCCAAATGGGCTGACAACTTACTGATTGGTCATGCGAAGCTTGATAGGGGAATATATCATCTTGGGTTTTCCCATCAGTTCCCAAGTCTGCTTCGTCATGACATTGACCTCTGACCCTAAGTCGAGGACCACATAGTCTATCTCATACTCTCCTATCTGAGCATTCAAGTGTAATTCTTTATTTGTCCTTCTCTTTTTTCCAATTTGGTACACTTCCCTATTTAGTAAGGGGTGTATCTTTCCTAGCTCATACTGCTTGATTAAACCTTGTAATTCTTGTACGATGCCTTTATCTTGAATCAACTTAACACAAGTGTACAAAAATTCCATGAGTTTTCTTACCTCTTTCCCTTCTGTTGGCGATGCAGATGGATCAAACACCTAAGGCATGGCATATTATTTGATTTTTGGTTATCTCTTTGATGAAGATCCTTGATCTCCTTTGAACTCTTTTCTTGCCTCCTCGAATATCTGTGTTTCTTACTTAGCATCGAATGTTGGGGTCTTTTCTATAGCTTTCCTGACTCTGTGGTCGTTTTCAGTCTTTCCTTCGGCTGCTCTATCTTCTCCTATAGTAGCGCCTCCTCGAGTGATAACATCAAATCTAGGATCTACTCCATGAGGTTCAACATATATCAGTTGTACTTGTGGGTTCTGTTGAGGTCCTCATCTTTTCTGAAGTTTATTCAGCAGCACAGGGAATTCCTCTATGACATGCTCGAAGGAGTTACAATAACTACAGGTTGTGAAAGGATTCTGACAATCCCTTGCTAAATGTCCTGGCTGCGCACAGTTGTAACAAATTATTTTCCTCAACCTCGACCCATACCTCCTCCTCGTCCTCGTCCTCTGTAGCCACAGCGAGGAGTGAAATTTCGTCTCCCCGAAGAGTTGTACGATGGATTCTTTCCTTCTTGTTGTACTTCGCCTTGAATCTTGTATATGTCTCTCGACCTTTCATGCATGAGTTCATAAGCTCTACAATCTTGATCATGATGCCCCACTGATTTACAGAATGTACAATACAAGTTTGTGGGTGTCTGAACATATTTCTGCATGTAGTAGCACTCACCTGGGAAATGCCTATTTCTGCATACATCGCACCAGGGTAGGTTAACTTGCTTTAAGGGGTTCGACGCCCCTGATGCCAAGTACTCATGAAATAAGGGACAGTGTTCCTTATCATGGCCTTCAGATCTACATCTTACACACCATATATCTTCCCTTTTGTCTTTTCCCTTATCTTTCTTCATATCCTTGACCTGTAAAGACAAACTAGTTAGCTGGCTCATGATTTGGCTAATGCTTGAGCTAGATTCTCCCATCGGTGCTGATTCAAGCTTCTTGGCAATATCCAAAGCTTCTGCCTGAGATGCAATCTTCTACTGCATCAGAGGGACTCTTATGTGTGGTAACAACACAGTGATGAACCATTCTTTGTTCTGTTCATCGGGGATTTGAAAAGTTAATCGGCCTGTCAGGGTCTTGAATCTCTAGTCGAACTCCCAAACAGGTTCTGCTACCTTTTGTTTAATCTCTTTTAGTTCTGTAATACATTGTGACTCCAACTTAGGTTTCTTAAGCTCTACAATCAACACATTCTTGATCTCATTCAGGGGCTTAGGTTGTGCCAGTCCTTGGACAATTTTCATGTACCAGCTCAGTGTGCGGTCCCTTAGCGTAGTGCTGAACTGGGTTCTCTTGATGGCTTCATCGGTGATACTTTTAATATTCCATACGGCTTCACACATAAACCAATGCTGATCTGGATCTTCAGATCCATATCCTCTAAAGATAGGGAGTCTCATTTCATCTTCCATAGAGCTAACTAGGGTTCTTGTCTGAGTAGATGTTGAGCTACTAGTAACAGTACTCTGAAGACTCTGGTGGTTCTGGCTATTCTGACTGCTAAGTATTGTTGGGACAACAGGAGGATTAATGTTACTTACTTCAATAGTCCTCGCAATTCCTGAGGTTTCTGGCTCACTTTGGAGTAGTTCTTCAGCTTCCCCTTCTTTTGTTTTGATGGGTTCTGGATGCTCTTCGTCGATTAGATCTACCTCTTCTCCACTATAGAAATCCTCTTCTCCATAGTTTTGCTTAAACAAGTTCTCAAGGTGAACTCCTCAGAAAAATTTCCCACTGCGCGTATGTCCTACTTCTGTGTCACTGTCACTATCCGAGATCTTGAACATTAGCCTTTTCAGGTCCGACCAGTCTACTGTATATTCAAGATGTGGTTTTCATGCAAGAGAATCTTGATTCTTAGCTTCAAGAAGTGAAAATTGTTTCCTCTGGGTCCTTTGAAAAAGTATCTCTTGGCTTGGCTGTATGATTCTATTCTGTCAACAACAAACTTGGTGATATACCCTCCAATGGTACTATCAAAACAGTGATCTACTACCCTGGATATAATGTTTTCAACTCTCTTGACCTTCTGGATCAATGCTGGTGTCCAAACCACATGAGGTCTAGTTCTGATTTCAAACTGTGTGTCAGCTAACCTAGCCAACCACTCGTGTAGATCCTGTTGGATTCCTCCAAATAAGATCTCGTGAATGTCGGTGAAGATGTATCTTTGTAGCCAATATTCAGTAGTCAGTTTAGGGTTTTTGTTCTGGGCTTCAACAAAGTCCTTCTCTTGATCCTCTATCCACTTCTAGATCTCTGTCTTCGATGGGAACCACCTTGACATTCCCTTAAAAATATTATTGTCCTGACAACGGAACCATTTGTTGGCACAGGGGAAAACCTAGGGTTTAGCTCCAAGAGTGCACCAACAAGCCCTAGCTACTGGCCCTTTCGGCAGCACCTGCGAAGTAGATGCAGTCTCACCCGAAGCAACTATAAGGGGGTTACAGGACAAAGATGTCTACAACCAGGGGAATATCAAGTGGTTCTTATTACAACATCAACACAACATGCATCTATTATTCAAATATCTAGATCTATCCTTCACAGTTATAGATATGATCTAATACAATAATGCAGATAACAATATAACAACGACAAAGCTCAAGAATCAATCACACACACAACAACAGATGTACGTGGTTTACCCTCTTTCTAGGGCTACATCCACATAACTGTGCTTATGATATATTAAGATAAATCTTATAGTTCTGATCTAGGCTCTTGGCCTGTAGATCCTCTCTCTGTTTCTCTCTTTCTCTCCCCCTTCCTGCGCACCCAGTTGCAGGACTTGATCTTTGCACCCAGCTGAAGATATTACAATACCAGAATGCTCTCTCTCTCAACACTTCTCTCACCCTTAATACAATATTCTCCTAATGAAAAACGATCCATAACAAGGCTCAACTACAATACCGCCCTGACCTAGGTTCTTTCGACCTCTATTTATACATTACAATCCCTTACCGACAGCCTCAGGTCAAAACCTAGGTGTTAAAACCCTAATTACCAAAGCCCTAGGTGAAATTGAACCACTTTTTCTGGGCTTTGCCAGCCTGTCTTTCCTTCTTCATCTCACGGTGCTCCAAAGAATCCAATGCTAGATTTTTTTCACTTCCTGAGTCATCCTCGGTCTATCTTTCTTGCTGATCTATCATCCTCGATCTCCTCATCCAACGACTTGCTTTTCTGCACTTCGCTCCATCTTTTCTGTTCTTTTTCTCACTTTGACCCAGTGACAGTCACTATGTCTCCCACAAAGATCTGTTTTTACCTTTTCTTCCTCGTTCTTCGCTTCCTTCCATAACCAAGGGCCAACAAGAACCACCCTTTTTAATAAAGGGTAAGGACAAGATAGGTTGATCTATAGGTTGGTGGAAGGAGTATGTGAGCCTCTATAAGACACCAACTGGTCAAGTAACATCAAAGATGATGGAAACCATTCATGTATGGATTTAGTATGCTTATGTTTCATATGTGCTTACGGGAATTTAAGTACTAATTCCTTCAATTATGATTGTTATCATAAATAAATATACTTGTGTGGTTGAATGCATTGGGTGAAGAATACATGGGTGGGGTATGGTATAGGAAGAAAGCCTCAGGCATATAAGATTGTTTAAAATCTAGAGTGAATTCCTATTAAGTAAAATGATATGTCATATTGGGTTGATCAAAAGTTAATAACCAAGGAAATTCAAGACTTATGATCTTGTTGTGAGGTTTAATATTCCGTGTGAGATAACTATGTACAAGGCCATTGTGTTGTTGGATATGGAAGGCTACATCACTACAAAAGTGTCATGAATGATCTCCCTACTTGTGTTGGTGTCTTGGTATAACCTTCTTGCCAACACTGAGAACACCTTTAGAGGGGAAGGGTTTCATGAGAAATTGCAAAATAGAGAAAGAAAATTCCCTATAGCATGTCCGAGGTATTGTTTAACAAAGAAAGGGTATACACCTGGTGTTGTGTTGGGATGAAGAGGACGATATCTAGATGGTTGAAAAAGTATTGGGGAGGTGGATGGATGACATGTTGAGGTGTTGGCTAGACTTTCCAACTCATCATGATAGAATGCATGACATTATAATACAATATTTTTGAATCAATGCGAGGATGCATCGAATGGATGTGCATAAGTAGATTATGTTAATATTGTGGTTATTCACACATATATGATGTCAAATATGTTTTAATGCATGGTTTTAATGCATGTTTGCGCCATATTTCATTGAAAACAATATGTCAACAACTTAAATGATTGAATTATTGGTGTTTATAATTATGAGATCAATTCCTAGCATTGTTATGGATGTTGCAGTGAAAATACCATGCAAACGTAGTCATGCTTTGATGGACTAAAAGAAAGATATGTTGGGAGAACATAGTTACATAAATAGATGTCTTGGATATGGCAATGAAAGGAAGCCATAGTGAAGACATGGACTATTGCCTACATAAGTGAAATCTAAGTATTATGTGGAAATTGTTATATATATTTTGGAAATTTGTTTGTTGTAATAACCATTTTAAAAGTTGGTTGAAAGATAGAGAGACAAATCATAATATTTGTATGTTTATGTTATGACATAGGTGGATGGTGGATCTACCAAGTAAGGGAAAATGATGAATATTGTAAAGCTAGAAATCCCAAGAAGAAGGCCACTATGATGACATTGGAACCCTATGATTGTTGGATTAGAGATTGCTAGTGAATGTATTGCAGTAGAAACCTATAAGTTGGCACTCTTCTTGTATGTGAAAACCTTGGTAGGATGGATATACCAAGGGATTTTTTTATCAAAGAAGGGGATGCCTGAGCCTGGAAGGGTGAGTGAAAGAAGGAAGAGGAAACTTAAGTGAATCCGTTGTGAAATATTCATGTGGCATGATGGATGGAATTAAGAAGGGCATGTTGTAAATGATAATTAGCTAAACTCATGCCTATGATAGCCTTGTGAATCAAAGAAATATCCATACATATAAGTGTTGAATTAATATTGCATACTTATTTTTGAATACATGCTTACATTGTGGAGTTGAAAAATTTCCATGAAGGGAATAAATGTTGTATAAAAATGGCTATAACAAGCCTACTTTTTCTGATAGTTGTTATAAGAACAACTTAAGAATGAAGACATAAATTAAGTGCTTGGAAATAAGAATATTGAAGATGGTGTTATTCCAATGTGGGGAGGAATGTAATACCCCCTATGAGCATTGGGCATAATGAGTAAGTATGTGGTAGGAGGGTAAGTACAATACTAGTTCATTATATTGAATTAATAATATAATAAATTAATTAATAAAAAAGTGCACTTGGGCCCTGATAACTCAAGAAATCCATGGGGGTAATGAACCAATGAAAGGGGAAGTAGGGAGTCAATTAAATAACATCATTTAACATAGCCATATGTCTTGATCCCAAATCCTTGTTATTGTTCATCTTATGTGCCTTTGGGGAATGGCATGTGGTTCCGAAGCCTCTTTACCCTTTTGTATTAGTTACTTTAGGGATGGGAACATATCTCTCATGCATGGGAGATATTCATGCAAGCTATTGGGAAAATGTAACCTTCAGAAAAATCCATGAAGGAGTTTGGAATTTGAGTATGAAGAGGACATATGTCATTGGGATATGATGATAAAGGCGCTGGTAGGTAGAAGAAGAATGTTGGTAGGCTAAACCATGGAGGAGAAATGATACTATGTTGGTATGCTATGATATTGTTGGCATACACTGAGAGAAGGAAATTATGTTGTCTATTAATGTTAAGATTTCAATGTGCCCTAAGTTATGTTTTTGTATTTATCTATTTTTTATTATTAGATCAAGAAAACAATGCTGTGTATATGTCTAATTGTACAGTCAAAGATTCCCTGGCTTCCAACATTGGATATTTTTTTGGCTAGCATGTATGGAAGCACTGGAGGGAAGTGGGATAGCTTGAGGCATTGTATAGCAGTGAAGGGGATTCCATTCCTAATGTGGTATAGGGTTAAGGGGGAAAGAGAAGTTGGAAAGTGGGATTGTTATAAAATGAATGGGTTGAGGGGTGACTTCCTTGAATGTAAATGTTGTTTTAATAATGGGTTGTGAGGTAGATTCACTGGATTTAGTAATTTTTTGGGTTGCGTGAGGTATCCATAGACATAACTAGTAAATTACCCCATGTTGTTTCATTACTTGGAATGGGGGTAGCACTGCTCATGCTGATTTCTATGGATGGGTGGAAAAATGATCCCATGGTGCTATTTTCATAAGTGCAACTGGAGGAAATTAAGCTATTTATTTGTACTGTTTATATTTTTTCTACTAATGCCTATGGTGAGTGTTGTGTTTGAGGAATAATTGATTACTTTGGAAGCTACAAGTTTAGAGGTGGAAATTGGAGTTGAGTAGTGGATGTTGGGATATCTGGTGACGATCTTATGCAGGTTTGGAGGCTATCACAACCATTAGTCTAACATAGAGAACTTGATTCAATCTCTATATTGTATATTATTTTTTGATTATGTTAATGATAAGTATTGGGGATATCGGCCTCATAGAAGGGGCCATAATTCTGAAGAGAATTGTAAATATAAGTTTGGAAGAGAATTGTTAATGTAGGTTGTTGTAAATGTATAAGAGTGCTACTGCAATTTCCCATGCATCCACTATATTTATTTATGTACGATCATAACTATGCTTTATGTGATGAGATGGTTGATTGTATTCATGGGTAGTGGATTAATTGGTCACAATCAATGTTATTATCTAGTTGTCCATGAATTACATGTACGGATGTTAGTTATAGTTTAATTATGCAATTGTGTACATTACATTGTGGTATTAGAACACAAATTTGGTTTGAATTTGGTGGTTTCAAGAAGTACCCCATATCCTCAATAGAGCACAAAGGGTATTAGGTTTGTTACAAAACCCAAATGTAGAGTATAAGTGAAAGCCTTATATTCTAGTTCGGTTTTTTTAGATTTGGATGGAGGAATCACCACAACAAAAACATGGCTTCTATAATACAAATAACAACTACCATCATGCAAGAAAACTAAAATCCAAAAACCCACATTTTCCAAAACCCAAATGCAAGCAAACCCACATGCAAAAAATTCCATTAAGAGTTGAATGTGTTGAAAAACACAAAGGTTCATAAGATAGTAGGATTGAAATCCTACCATATAAATATGCTTCCTTCTCCCCCAATATGAACTCTCTATGTTTCTCCACCACCAAAACATCTGTGGTTTCCTTGCCACAATATCAATACAAGCAAAATGACATTAGATCAATTTGAAGACAATTCAATATTTTAGAATAAGAATTTAGAAGAAGTTGAAGACAATTGAATACAATAAGACTAAAACATCCATGATTCCACCTTACATTTTCTTTGTTTACAAGTGTAGAGAATACTAACACCCATCTCACAAATTCCACTGGTTTGCTGCATCGAATGGTTCCAAACCATAGATGGATTCTATCTCCTTTTGCAGGTAAAAGGTCAAATGGAAGGACAAACCCGAACTATATCCAACAACAAGAGGATCACATAGGGACGAGGGAGTGGGTTTTCACTTGAGACAATGATTTGGGTACTGTTATCGCACATATTGTAGGTTGGGAAAATCCTGATCCAATCCACAAATTTGGGACAACTGTGAGAGTATCTACCCACTTTCACCTTAGATGGATACTCTCCTCACTTCAGTGGTGATGAAAATCACTAAAAGGGGGGAATCCCAGTAACCCTAGGGGGAATGAAATGGAAAGTGAGAATATGAGAGTGAAAACCCCTATAGGTCAATTTAGGAAGTGGAACATGGCTTGGGTAAGAGTCTTGTGGGTAAGGGTAGGTTTCTGAAGTGAAGTGTGTTTGATTTTTTTGATTTTCAGAGCATTAGGATTACCAATGAACTTATATAATCATATACCATATATTGAAAATATGAACAACATAAACAAGCACAAGAATACACAAAGAGTTATCCTGGGAAAACCCCAAACCTAGGGAAAAACCCAACCAACCTTTTCTAGATAGATTCCGTCAATAAAATAATCCAACCATGAACCAGATCTCAAGAGAAACATATAATGAAGAAACCATAACACAAGTCTAGCGCACCAGATAGGGCTAGCGTACCAAATAACTGCAACAAAAACACAATGCAATATAACACACCTCTTCCCAGAGAGAGCGCACAAGAGAAACCACCACTAAGAATAACCAAGAACTCCAATAGTCACAATGTTGTGTCTTCCTTCCTTGCCTCAGAATAATGCCTTCTTCTTGAGTGAGAGATGAGTGAGTGAGTGTGTACAAATTAGAAAGGTGTCACCTTATTTATAGTCTTCAAGACACTCTAGCTGGGGCCGACTTCTTCTATGGGAAATTCTATTTACCCGTTATCTTTTCCCGTGGGCTGAATTCTCTTCCTAGAGGTTCTAATTCCGCTTTATTCTTTTCTCGTGGGTAAAATTCTCTTCCAGGGTGTTATTCCACTGTTGAAATTGTCTTCCTTTGACTTTTGGAATCTTCTTCTCTTCTAAGAAAGGTTGTCTAGGATAAAAATACCTCCCTTAGCTACCAAAACTTCAACACTCCCTCTTAGATAGGGAAGTATTCTTCCAATATGTTTTCTTCTAGTAGTCCAATGACTACCACTATAGTCTAATGAATATACTACAATCATCTAGTAGCCCCAAGGCTACTACCATGTCGTCCAGTAGCACAACACTACAATCAACTAATAGCACACAACTACTACAATGCAACCCAATGTTAAGTTTTGAGATATTATTAGGTTTCTTTTCAATTTACTAGATAACAATAACATAGGTAGGATTATTGAGAGAAACACAATCAAAAGATACACAACATTTATCCTGGGAAACCCTCATGGGGGAGAAAACCCAACAAAAATGTCCTTAATATAGATAACCAATACAATGCCAAGACAATAAACCAAAACAATAGAGAATATCCAACACTAAGCAATGTGCCTCTCTCTTCCTTCTTCTCCCAATTGCAGCTACCAAACTTGCGCACTTGATGAGTGAATGAGTGACTGAGATAATGAGGCGCTAGCCTCCTTTATTTACACTAGCTGGAAGACACTAGAAAGGTGTCTCTTCACTGGGCATGTCCTACTTCTCTTCTTAGTGGTTAAAACTACTTTAATTTGGTGTCATCGGGTAAATCGTTAAGTGCGGACATGAATCGATCCCCTAGATCCACCTAGATCTAGAAAAAAACACGACAGGACATGGCACTTTCCCTAGGTTCTAATCATCAAATTTACTGCCAAATAAAAGACAATAGACATACCTTTAAATGTCACTTCTTTATGTCTTTGTTGTTCCTGTTTTTCTCCGGTGCTCTTGTGATACCGATCCTGCAGTGAGACACAAACCAACCAAAGTGAAAGTAGTAAAGTATATTCAATGACAACCTATGCATATGATCAAGGAATTATGCAATAAAATAAAGATAATTCTATGGGAAAGAAGCATGCCACTATATTATATTAAATAATAGGAAGAGAGATTACAATTGAATGCCTTGATATCGTAAGGCTCCTTCCAACAGTTCCTTGCTTCCCACACACTTCTTTCTCCAAGGATTCTGAGACCATGGATCTGATATCTACTCACAATCTATCTTGACAAAACAAAGCTCAAATTGAACATACCAAGCTAACAATCTCAAGTCAAAGTTCTCAAGCTCAATCCAACTAAATTTCTCCATGAGAGCTCCTCTCCTTTTATAAGTTGAAGAGGATAAGGTGAGGAGGTTAGGATGATCCCACTAAATCATGACAGAGAGTAAGATCCAAACCATTTGGAGACCACCTCACCATAGAAGCTTCTCCTTCTAGAAGCATCGAGAAAATGCTCATTTTTTTCCCACGTATTGAGGCCACCGCACCCTAGCTATAGTGCAGCCTACAGAAACTCCGTGCCCTAGATATAGTGCATCCTATGGAAATAAGGCATTTCCTCACCTTAGCTATGGTGCAACCCATAGAAATTCTCCAAAATAGGGTTTTACAGAGGAAAACACAACTTCTTCTCGCAAGGAAAGTTTGTCTCCCTTCTTTCTTCAGGAATTCAGGGCACTGACCCCTCTGAAGGAAACAAATAGGTTTACATCATTAACGATCATGAGGGTGACAAAAATAATGTGTAACAGAGAGCCCCCCAAAGTATGAAGTTAGAACAAAGTGATAGCTGAAATACTTTGTCAAGTGTGTGTAGGGAACAAGGAACACGTTGGTCAGAAACCTGGCAACAAATAAGGAAATACAGTACAATAATATATCATCACTGAGGTAGGCATTCCCATACTCAGAATACAAATGACTCAAAGGATAAATTCCGACATGCGAAGATCCATGTCAAGTAAGATAGGTCATGGCCACTAAACAGACATAGTGGACAAGTCCCTCGGAGTATGTTTAACGAACCCTAAGAAGGAGTGGTTCGGTCCCATATGGTCCTTTCAATGTTTGTTTTATGAGTCCAAAGAAAGAAAACTCAGGGGTTTTTCATGTTTATAGAGTATGAAAAACACTTAAAGAGAACTCTCTCAGTTCATTTTTCATAAAGTAGTCTGATGAGACTGAAAAAGAGATAAACTACCGCTCAACATACGTTTTCTTCAAATACTTTAACGAGCATGAAAAGAACAAGATCGCTCGATAATATTTTCATGTTTAGAGAGTCTGAAAAGAGCTTAAAGGGAACTCCAGGGGGTTCCTTTTTCGTATAACCTTTATGAGTTTGAAAAAGTGATAAAAGTATACTCGGTTACATTCTCATTGATTTACGAGCATGAGAAAGAACAAAGACTAAGCTCGGTAACTTATTCTCATGTATTTACGAGCATGAGAAAGATAAAGACTAAGTTCGGGATTTTTTTCATTTTTATGCAAGCTTTAAAACAAAAAAAAACTATTCTTGGGATAAATCTTATTTTTACACAAGCTTAAAAACTAGACAAAACTATGCTTGGATCTGGTTTCATTTTTACACAAGATTGAACCAGAGGAAACTATGCTTGAGGTAAGTAGTTTCATTTTTACACAAGCTTGAATCATAGAAAACTATGCTTGAACTTCCCAACACATAACACATGGATGGTTGGTACTTAGCCCCCATCTTAAGAAACTAGCAACTCAACTTCAACATGAAGTCCAGAGGGTGGAAGAAAATGCCCCCCAAGCTTCGTCTCATCCGACTTCACAGATGGATGAAATGAAGCTTCAAATACTAGAATTGACTCAAACAAATAGGGGGAAGTTGTTTCATTTTTTAACGAGATTGACACAGGAGAAGAACTATGCTCATGACTCTAGGTGTAATCCCCAGACCAGTGTTTCATTTTTTAACAAGAAAAGAGATGAAGATGCAATATTTTCATTTTGATAAAATCTATGCTATGAGAAGGAGAAAACATTTATCATTCCCATATGTACCATGTCTCAAAATTTTACTAAACTCATCAATATCAATATCTTCAATAAATGAGAGAAAGAGACTGTACACCAATGCACGATTCAAATGCAAGGATGTCACCAAAATTAATGCAAAGAAAGAAAATTAAAACTTTGTTTCAAAGATAGCTAAAAGAAATAGAAAATCTATATAAAACAAAGAAACCCAAACAAATTTTCTCTTTTAACATGAATCATTCAATAAAAGAAAAAGAAGTTCTTTCACCAAACAATTCTAAAGAAAAAATGATGCTTTGTAACATAAAGACACTCAAAGAGATCAAATCTTTCAAAAGAAAACAAAGAAAAAATAAGGCAAGGATGGATGAAAATAGATCAAATTTTTTTCAAGCAGACTGTAATAAACCCAACAAATCACCCCAGAACCATATCATAGATCTGGGCAAGGAAAAAACCATCAAAAAATCAAATTTTTCACAATTTCCGCAGGCTGTAGACTAGCACAGTGCGAACATCCCTGATTTTTGCAGGCCAGAAAAGGGTAGGGTGCAGAGTTTCCTTACTGGTCTAAATAGGTAGGATGTGAAAATCCCAAGTTGCCACACTCTCCCTCAAAGCAGGGTGCGAAAATCAAACAAAAATGGAAAAAATTAAAAAATTAAGAAGGTTTTCTAGTGAAGTTTAACAGTCAGAGAGTCAGCCTGGATCTTCCAGTGACTTAGAAAACAAAAACCAAGCAATCAAAGAAAGAAAGCAAGACAAACTAGGAAAACAATCTGTTCCCCAGTGGATTCGCCAAATTTGTCATCGGGTAAATCGTTAAATATGGACACGAATCGATCCCGCTAGATCCACCTAGATGTAGAACAAAACATGACAGGACATGGCGCTTTCCCTAGGTTCTAATCATCAAATTTACTACCAAATAAAATATGATAGACATACCTTTAAATGTCACTTCCTTATGTCTTTGTTGTTCATGTTTTGCTCCGGTGCTCTTGTGATACCGATCCTGCAGTGAGACACAAACCAACCAAAGTGAAAGTAGTAAAGTATATTCAATGACAACCTATGAAAATGATCAAAGAATTATGCAATAAAATAAAGATAATTCTATGGGAAAGAAGCATGCCACTGTATTATATTAAATAATAGGAAGAGAGATTACATTCGAATGCCTTGATATCGTAAGGTTCCTTCCAACAGTTCCTTGCTTCCCACACACTTCTTGCTCCAAGGATTCTGAGACCATGGATCTTGTATCTACTCACAATCTATCTTGACAAAGCAAAGCTCAAATACGACATACCAAGCTAACAATCTCAAGCCAAAGTTCTCAAGCTCAATCCAACTAAATTTCTCCATGAGAGCTCCTCTCCTTTTATAAGTTGAAGAGGATAAGATGAGGAGGTTAGGATGATCCCACTAAATCATGAAAGAGAGTAAGATCCAAAACATTCGGAGGCCACCTCACCATAGAAGCTTCTCCTTCTAGAAGCATCGAGAAAATTCTTGTTTTTTTCCCACGTATGGAGGCCATCGCACCCTAGCTATAGTACAGCCTACAGAAACTCCGTGCCCTAGATATAGTGCATCCTGTGGAAATCAGGCATTTCCGCACCCTAGCTATGGTGCAGCCCGCAGAAATCCTCCAAAATAGGGTTTTTACAGAGGAAAACACAACTTCTTCTCGCAGGGAAAGTTCTTCTCCCTTCTTTCTTCAAGAATTCAGGCCACTGACCCCTTTGAAGGCAACATATAGGTTTACATCATTAATGATCATGAGGATGATGAAAATAATGTGTAGCAGAGAGCCCCCCAAAGTATGAAGTTAGAACAGAGTGATAGCTAAAATAATATGTTGAGTGTCTGTAGGGAACAAGGAACATGTCGGTCAGAAACCTTCCAACAAATAAGGAAATATAGTACAATAATATATCATCACTGAGGTAGGCATTCCCATATTCAAAATACAAATGACTCAAAGCATAAATGCCGACATACGAAGATCCATGTCAAGTAAGACAGGTCATGGCCACCAAATAGACACTGTGGATCCATGCCGATATGACTCAAATATGAACATAGCCACCAAAAATACACTGTGGATCTATGTGTTAAAGACTCAAATTTGAACATAGCCACGAGATAGACAATGTGGATCTATGCAAAAGTACAAATTGAATATACTCCAACGCAATCTGAATCTGTGAGAAAAGGTTCAGGGTCTTCATCTCCACCACTCTAAGTACGAATCTAGCCATGCGAATACATGTGTTGAAGTCAAACATAGTAGAAACTACTTGATTACCAGTCAATGATGAGAACCGTTAACAAGTGTGAGGGAAATCACCATTAATGTCAATGACTCTCAAGGTACACTAGTACAATCCAACGAATGCAAATTAATGAGATGAAGTCGAACAGTCGGCGGAATCTCCCGATCAAGGGTCAATAATAAAAACCCATTGTCGAAAGCGAGGAAACCTGCCATTGAGGCATGCAAGTTCCAAGGTACCAATTAGTTTCTAAGTCTAATTCCTGGATAATGAGTTGAAGTCGACAGGAAAAGACTCTTCATAGGAGGGCCTTAATGTATCCCCCATCAATGACACGAAACAAGTAACAAGATTTGAAGTAGATCAGAGTAACAAGTGATTCAGGACTGACTCAGGGATGGCCGATGCAATAGAAGGTTTAACGACTGTAGAAATGGATGACGCAATAGAAGGCTTTTAGGGTGGAACTTCTCTTTGAACATATTGATGACACGACAAATGTCTTGGAAAACTGACTCAACAACAGGGATCATAGACCAATTTGTAATCTTATAAAGGAGTATGATCAAGAGACAAGAGGATTTTCCAACCTAGACACAAGGCGAGTGAAAGGGTGTCATGTTCAAAGGTCACTTTTCCATAGAGTACAGGTTTATACACATTTCTTTCCTGATTTTTCCCCCACCATTTCTGGCGAGTATCTCTTTATTTTTACACAAGCTTGACGAGGATAACAAATGCTTGAAATAAAATCTCATATTTCAGACAAGTCCCTTGGAGTATGTTTAACAAACCCTAAGAAGGAGTGGTTCGGTCCCATATGGGCCTTTCAATGTTTGTTTTATGAGTCCAAAGAAAGAAAACTCAGGGGTTTTTCATGTTTATAGAGTCTAAAAAACACTTAAAGAGAACTCTCTCATTTCCTTTTTCTTAAAGTAGTCTGATGAGACCGAAAAAGAGATAAACTACTGCTCAATAGACGTTTTCTTCAAATACTTTAACGAGCATGAAAAGAACAAGATCGCTCGACAATCTTTTCATGTTTAGAGAGTCTGAAAAGAGCTTAAAGGGAACTCCAGGGGGTTCCTTTTTCGTATAACCTTTACGAGTCCGAAAAAGTGATAAAAGTATACTCAGTTACATTCTCATTGATTTACGAGCATGAGAAAGAACAAAGACTAAGCTCGGTAACTTATTATCATGTATTTATGAGCATGAGAAAGAACAAAGACTAAGATCGAGATTGTTTTCATTTTTACGCAAGCTTTAAAAAAAAAAAAACTATGCTTGGAATAAATTTTATTTTTACACAAGCTTAAAAACTAGACAAAACTATGCTTGGATCTGGTTTCATTTTTATGCAAGCTTGAACCAGAGGAAACTATGCTTGAGCTAGGTGGTTTCATTTTTACACAAGCTTGAATCATAGAAAACTATGCTTGAACTTCCAAACACATAACACATGGATGGTTGGTACTTAGCCCCCATCTTAAGAAACTAGCAACTCAACTTCAACATGAAGTCCAGAGGCTAGAAGAAAATGACCCCCAAGCTTCGTCTCATTCGACATCACAGGTGGATGAAATGAAGCTTCAAATACTAGAATTGACTCAAACGAAGAGGGGGAAGTTGTTTCATTTTTTAACGAGCTTGACACAGAAGAAGAACTATGCTCGTGACTCTAGGTGTAATCCCCAGACCACTGTTTCATTTTTTAATGAGCTTGACACAGAAATGGGAACTATGCTCATAACCTCTGTTTCATTTTTTAACAAGGTTTCCATAGAGAATAAAAACTATCCTCGTAACTAGTTTCATTTTTTAACGAGATTGAAATCAGAAAACCATGCTCAAGGCTCTTCTTGATCATGGATTCCAAGAAGACAATGCTCTGGAAGGACACCATGTCAAGGGACAAAACTCAGTCATGGATTCCAAGAGATCTTCATTTGACGGAAGAAACACACTCTGGGAGGAACACATGTCAAGGGTTGCGAGAGGGGTAAGGAGCTCAGGCTCCAATAGCCCCACCGAAGAGGTCACCATGTCAACTACCAGATCCAAATCATTGTCAGAAGCTGAAGTCATGGGAGAAAATGCCACATAATTAACATGTGGTGGGGGCGATACAATCTGCATATAAGAATCATTTAGGGAGGTAATCCAGTCAGGACCGATGAATGAAAGTTGATCAATAGTCACCATTCTTCCATCGTGAGGGAAATATATCACGCTAAAAAGAGTGCACACAATAGCTTTCATGGCATAGACATAATCCCGCCCAAGGAGTAAAGAAGAATCCAAGGGGTCTTGGACTACCATGACATCAATAAAGATAGTTTTCCCTCCCAAAGTTACAAGAAACTGAGGAAGGGTTCGTAAAGGTTGACTAGCTCTTCTGTTAAAATCTAACAAATTCTGTGTAACCGGGGCAAGCTGAGGACAACCCAAAGCTTGCCAAGAAAAAGAGGACAAAATGCTAATGGACACACCTTCATCTATCAACGTCTGAGGAACGTCTTGACCACAAACTTGCACTGTAATATGGAAAGGAATGTGAGAGGGAAGAGGAGGTCCAGTTATCACACCCCAATCAAAACGGATGGCCTCATTACTTAGAAGGGGTTCCACGAGAGAATGAGGAATACCCCCCGAAATGGTAGAGTCTATATCAAAAAGAAAAACATGGGTAGTATCGGGTTTAATCTCGAGCAGGAGAGTAGGATCGATCGATGACGAGATCGGATCGACCACTTGGGTTTCATTCTCCAAGGGGAGAACGGGGTTGACTCTTGGAAAATGATGGATCGCTTGGGTTTCACTCTCTAACAGGAGAGTGAGATTAACCGAGGATGGGATCGGATCGACCACTTGGTCTACTGGTTCAACTAAGGACATGACCAAATTGACCACTTGATTAACTGGACTGACTGACAAAGAGACCAGATCGATCATTCCATCAACTACAGGTGGGTTGAGAGAAAGCTTGCGATAAGCAACTAGAAGTTGGGGCTGTGAAACAGTCATGTCTTCCAGGAATTTCGAGGATTCTTCCATATGAGGGAAAATATGGGTTAGATGACGCCCTTTGCATAAAATACATGGGAACTTGGCTCTACTTTTCTTCTTCCCAACTATATCGTGACTAGTTGACGGGAAGTCATCAACATGTTGTTCAAAGGCTGATGACATGGGTTGGTGAGGGTGTGTAGACCATGCTTCTATAACTTTGGATAGACCAGGGAAATCCTTAAGAAGATGGATATCCTTGCAAAGCTTGCAAGGTTACTTGGGCTTACAGGTTGTTTGGGTGATATTGACATCATCAACACTCCCAACATGATCAACAGTAACTGGTTTCTTTCCAACACGTCTGGCAATGGTTGGAATTTTAGATCCTTGTTTATTTTTATTCTTCTTATCCACCGAGTTACTAGCTTTAGAGATTGCACTCGACGAAGAAGATGAAATGAAAGAAGACCTTGCAAGTGGAAAAGTTGAATAATATCGTACTAGTGAAGAAGGAAAAGGATCAACATAAGGTTGATGTTCTTGGGAGGGAATGCTTATAACAGAAGCACAAGCTGCATTGAGGATTACCTGAGTGGAAAACAACCATATTGGTAATCCAATTGTGAGACCTGGAAGGCTCAAAGTAGTGATGTGAGGAGGACCAATGTTCTTGTAAGAAGGAAAAACAAAAGGTTCCCCTGGAAGAGGGGTTCCTTCATTGGTCATTCCGAGAACAGATGCCATTAAATAAATATCCAACCTAGAGTCTGCTAGGGAGAACAAATAATAGATGCTAAAAACCTAGTAAGCAAGCAAGCAAACAAAACCTTCTCATAATGAGCACACTAGTTGGTGATGAAATCCAACGTCGTGGGAACAAAGTAAGAAGGGGTTGAGATAGAACGGGTGGAAAAGTTACGTTGATGACCTGCTTAATGGACTTACACACTGGTGCAAGCTCCCACACATAATCGTGGGTATACCCTCCAAGGAGCCCGAGTGATTTTGGCCAACATCGATTCCAGGTACCGTGAAGACTTGCCCCTCCACAGTCACCTTGTGTAAATAACCTAAAGAGAAAGGCCACTAAGGTTACCAATTACTACAATGATTCCTGGGGAAACAGTTGACATTCTGATCCACATGCAAAGGCAGGGTATCTAGCCCGAAATCAACTTGAAAGGCTTCCACTCATCATTGTGGGTATACCTTTCAAGCGACCCTCATAATATGCGCAATCTCTACACCAAGACCAACAAAGCAGGGTGAGTAACTCTGCTAGTCTTAATGTGACCTCGTGATTGACCCTTGTGTTAGAAGGGCTTCCCAGGACAAAACGTAGCAAGTGGATTTAACCGCTCCCTAACTCAAGATTCTATGTTTTTTTGCAGTGTTGGAAAGTTATCTTTTACAGCTATTCCAAAGCCCTACAACTAATCTAATGTAGGTTTGCTACCAGAAAATATAAAAATGTCTAATCAATTTTTATAAGCTCTTTATTTTATGGATATTGTTACTCAAAAGGAAAATGGCATGGACAATGTGGTGTTTTGACCGACTCGAAAGTTATGCAAAGAGATGAAGATGCAATATTTTCATTTCGATGAAATCTATGCTACGAGAAGGAGAAAACATTTATCATTCCCAGATGTATCATGTCTCAAAATTTTACTAAACTCATCAATATCAATATCTTCAATAAATGAGTCAGAGACTGTACACCAATGCATGATTCAAATGCAAGGATGTCCCCAAAATTAATGTAAAGCAAGAAAATTAAAAGTTTTTTTCAAAGATAGCTAAAAGCAATAGCAAATCTATATAAAACAAAGCAACCAAACAAATTTTCTCTTTTAACATGAATCATTCAACAAAAGAAAAATAAGTTCTTTCACCAAACAATTCTAAAGAAAAAACGATGCTTTGTAACAGAAAGACACTCAAAGAGATCAAATCTTTCAAAAGCAAACAAAGAAAAAATAAGGCAAGGATGGATGAAAATAGATCAAACTTTTGTCAAGCAAACTTTAATAAACCCAACAAATCACCCCAGAACCATATCACAGATCTGGGCAAGGAAAAAACCATCAAAAAATCAAAATTTTCACAATTTTCGCAGGCTGTAGACTAGCACAGTACGAAAATCCCTGATTTTTGCGGGCTAGAAAAGGGTAGGGTGCAGAGTTTCTGCACTGGTCTAAATAGGTAGGATGCAAAAATCCCAAGTTTCCGCACTGTCCTTCAAAGCAGGGTGCGGAAATCAAACAAAAATGAAAAATAAAATAAAATTAAGAAGGTTTTCCAGTGAAGTTTAACAGTCAGAGAGTCAACCTGGATCTTCCAGTTACTTGAAAAATAGAAACCAAGCAATCAAAGCAAGAAAACAAGACAAACTAGTAAGAGAGATTACGACCGGATGCCTTGATGTCGTAAGGTTCCTTCCAACAGTTCCTTGCTTCCCACACACTTCTTGCTCCAAGGATTCTGAGACCATGGATCTGATATCTACTCACAATCTATCTTGACAAAGCAAAGCTCAAATCCAACATACCAAGCTAGCAATCTCAAGCCAAATTTCTCAAGCTCAATCCAACTAACTTTATCCATGAGAGCTCCTCTCCTTTTATAAGTTGAAGAGGTTAGTATGATCCCACTAAATCATGAAAGCGAGTAAGATCCAAACCATTTGGAGGTCACCTCACAATAGAAGCTTCTCCTTCTAGAAGCATCGAGAAAATGCTCATTTTTTTCCCACGTATGGAGGTTGCTGCACCCTAGCTATAATGCAGACTGCGGAAAATCCATGCCCTAGATATAGTGTAGCCTGCGAAAATCAGGCATTTCCACACCCTAGCTATGGTGCAGCCCGTGAAAATCCTCCAAAATAGGGTTTTTACAGAGGAAAACACAACTTCTTCTCTCAGGGAAAGTTCTTCTCCCTTCTTTCTTCCTGAATTCAGGCCATTGACCCCTTTGAAGGCAACATATAGGTTTACATTGTTAATGATCATGAGGGTGATGAAAATAATGTGTAACATTCAGCCTAGGGGTCAACTTCTTAATTTGCATAATACAATTAGGGTTTGACCAATACACAAAAGGGGATTTTGTCAATTACAATGCACAACATGATCAATCCACAAAAGGGGACTGGTTTAATGAATAACAACTCAATAATAAATAGAATACTCTTTGTAGTTACAATATTTCAACACTCCCCCTTAACAAGAAGGGTATTCTACAACATCATCATGAAAGAGAGAGAGAGGGAATCAACATCAACATCATCTGGAACACTGATTGGCATATCTATAAATCGTCAAAAGTTTTTCTCATCATCGATATCATCATCCACAACAAGGAGCTGGAATGGCATCGTCATCATCTACATCAACATCATCATCATTATCATAACACTAATACATCATCATCATGCACAACAACACAAGGTTGATACAACATCAACAACAACAACACGAAGGCTGGAGCATCATCAACATCAATATTGAGCTGGAAATCTTTAGCATGAAGCCAACATCTCATCAACATCAACACAAAGATGGAAATCTTCAGCACAAAGCTGACATCTCAAAAACATCAACACAAAGCTGAAAATATTTAACACAAGGATGGCATCACAACAACATCAACACGAAGCTGGAAATCTTTAGCACAAGGCTGGCATCACAACAACATCAACACGAAGCTGGAAATCTTCAGCACAAGGCTGGCATCACAACAACATCAACACAAAGATCGAAATCTTTAGCACAAGGCTGGCATTAACACTACTCCCCCTTTCAAGGGAGGTCCTTTTGGACTACACCAAGATTGTCTCAAAAGTGATAAAAATTTACATGAGACAAAGGCTTGGTCAACACATCTACAACCTGTTCATCCATGCCAACATAATGGAGCTTTATGACTCCTCTCTGCACCATATCACGAATGTAATGATACCGAATTTCTATGTGTTTTGACTTGTCATGGAACGCAAGGTTCTCTGTCATCTTTATGCAACTCTTGTTATCACATAGAATCATGGTTGCTTTCATATCTGGATCAAATAGACATGTCCACAACTTCCGAATCCATATGGATTCACAAATGGTAGAACATGCAATAATGTATTTTACTTCTGCCGTGCTGAGAGAAATACTTGATTGCTTCCTACTCTGCCATGAGATCATGGCTGACCCCAGACCGAAACAACATCCCGAGGTGATATTTCTGTCAGAGACACTTCCCACCCAATATGAATCGGTATATCCACTTAGTTTGAAGTCATGATCTCCATTATAACTGAGACCAAAATTCAACGTACCCTTAAGGTATCTCATCACATGTTTTGCAGCAACAATGTGAACACATCTTGGTTCTACCAGAAATTGACTCAAGGTGTTGACAACAAAACATATATCTGGCCTGGTGTTTGTCAGATACATCAACGATCCAATGATCTATCTGTACATCGTAGCATCAACCAACTCTGATGAAGTATCAACTAGGAGCTTCAACTTTGTTTCCATGGGTGTATTCATGGATTTACACTCAAACATATCAAACCTCTTCAGTATTTCAATTGCATACTTCCCTTGGTTAAGAAATATCTTCTCTGGGCTCTGCCATATCTCAAGGCCTAAGAAATAGTGCATTAGGCCAAGGTATTTCATCTCAAATTCTACAGCGAGCTTATTCTTACAATCAATGATGATATTTTATTCTCCAGTTAGAAACAAGTCATCCACATACAACAACAATATAACATGCTCATCATTCATAACCTTGAAGTAAAGGTTAGAGTCAACTTTACTCTTGGTAAATCCCAATCTCATCAGGAAACTGCCAATGCTTCCATACCAAGCTCTAGGTTCTTGCTTCAATCCGTACAGAGCCTTCTTCAATATGCATACATGAGTCTTTCTGTATTCAACTTCAAACCCTTGGGGTTGTTCTATATACACTTCTTATTCAATGACACCATTCAAGAAGGTTGTTTTCACATCCATCTAGTGTAACTTCCACTTCATCTTAGTTGCAAGGGATATGGTGGTTCTAATTGAAGTGTATCTGGCTACAAGAGAAAACATATCTTCATAATCAATGGCTTCCTTTTGAGAAAAGCCACGAGCTACAAATGTTGCTTTATATTTTTGAATACTTCCATCAACAACATGTTTTATCTTGTATAGCCATTTGGAAGATACCACATCCTTTCTCTTCTGTCTGGAAACTATTTCCCATACATCATTATTTATAATGGATTGGTATTCTTCTTTCAAGGCATCTTCCCATTATTTCTTCTGAATGGATTCTTCAAAGCAAGTAGGATCCTTCTCTAAGAGATCACACGTGAAAGCCATATAACTGGAGAATGACTTGGGTTTCTTGACTTGTCTCATGGTTCCTTCAGGGGCACCATACTTCTCTCCATCTTGAATAAGTTCCCTTTCTGATCCAGATGGATGTCAGTGGCATCCCATCTATTCCAACTGGCTCATTTTGGCAGTTTCTAGTTGGGCAGTTTTTTCCTATTTTTTGGGTCCCTGACTTCCGGGGCCGTTTTGAGGCCCTAAACAATGTTGTTTTTAGGGATCTCTAATGTTAGAATATAGATTGAGTTAGATTTTCAAAAAAACATGTGTATTCCTTGTATAGGCCTCTCCAACGGGCTATTGTGTGCCTAAAACAGAGATCGTATGTAAAATTTATGACCCCAGGAAGTTGATGTACTAACTTACCCAAATGAGGCCCCCGTGACTTTTGGCGCTTCATCTCCTAGGGTTAGGTTTTTGGATGTCTAGGACTTTTGACATTCCTGTTTATTGTAAAATGGCCTTCAAAGCCTCATTGTGATCATCTTCTTGCGAATGAACACAACCATCACATCTCTTCTTAGAGATAAGCCACCACCATTCTAGCAATCTTGTTTTCCGCTGCATTTTATAGTTTCAGGTTATTTCCTTATTGAATAGAAACCAATTTTACTGTATATCTGTTATTCTTTGGTAATCATATTTTGATAATAATCTTTATTCATTTCATTCTTCTCATAAAATATAGATCATTCGTATCAGAGTGGTCTTCTCCTTGTCATTCTTAATGGATGTCCCCAATGAGGTCAGGGTACAAGGAATTGGGTCTCGAGCTTGTTTCTCTTGAGGACAAAATATTTCACATGCCCAAGTGACTTATCATGGTGGGAGAAAATAAAGACAACGAGAGAGGAGATCCCTTCAAAATGTTTCTCGAGGAAGCCCTCACACAATAGAGGAATGATATGGTGGATAGTTTTGCACAAATTCTTTGGCTGCTACCAATGGGAGACACATCTTCCTCAAATGGAGGTGTCTCCCCCTTCAAGGTACAGATCAAATTCAATATTTCTATATTTGAAGGTCATATAGAGCTAATGTTGTAGATGAATGGTTGAATCTGCTAGAAGGGTATTTCTCTGTCCATAACTTCTTGAATAGAGAAAATATTACTTTTGCGCTCCTCAAAGTCGTTCCCCATGTCAAATATTGGTGGGAAAATTTCTATGAGAAGAAGGAAATAGAGGAATCCTCATTATTTACAGTCACGGTCACTTGGGAGTCCTTCAGGGATGTTATTAAGCAACAATACTACCCCGTTGGAGGTTATGACGACCTGTACACAAAATGGACCACACTGCGGTAGGAAAGCGACCAAGAAGTGCCACAGTTCACGAATATCTTCCATACCTTGCGAACCAAGCTAGGTATCAAAGATTTTAAGTGACATCTGGTGCTTAGGTATCGCGACAATTTGCATAGATACATCCATGAAGAAATGGAGTTTCTGAACATCTCATCCTTGGTCACGACCTACCGATATGCTATCAAAATTGAGCAGAAGCTTAAACAAAAGACGCAGAAATTTGGGCCTGGGAACCTTTCATAGCAAAAGCCAGAAAAGGGTGGCCCCAACCTGCAGAACAAAGGATGGTGAAAATATGGACTACCTCAAGATAACCAGTCCAGACCACACACAAAGAAGGACACCAGAAGGAAAAAGAAAGATACCGTGAAGTGGTGTGACTTCCATAAGAGCCCCTGGCATAACAATGTTGATTTTCGCTCAAAGCAGTCGCTGATGGCTAAGGTGAAAGCCTTTGAATTAGATGCGGTTTCCGACTCTAAGTTAGAAATAGAAAGGGGGAGACAGATCATTGATGCAAAACTAAGTGCTACCATTTCTACCACCAAGCTCCATCCCGGTGAACCAGACGAGCTAGAGGAAGCCAAACACCATTTTCATTCATAGGTGTGGGTGAAGGGTACCCTGATGCACTTCATCGTTGATAGCGGTAGCTAGAAGAACCACATCTCAATAGAGGTTTTCAAGCGACTTGCCCTGCCGACGATGCCACACCCACAACCCTACACCATTAGATGGCTCCGCCAAGGAAGCGACATTCGCGTCAGGAAACAATTCCGCTTATCATATGACATCAAGCCCTTCAAAGATGAGGTATTGTGTGATGTTACCCCTCTTGAAGTTTGTAATTTTCTTTTGGTCCAACCATATTTATGGAAACGCCATGATATATATGAGTCTAGGCCTCGCAGTGTTATTATTACTTTGAACAATAAATTGTACAGGATACCCGAGGCAGTCCCACCTAGTGTTATTTCCTTGATCTCTGCCAAGTAATGCAGGAAGGTCATCTCTCAGATGGGGAAGTTTGTCTTCTTCATGATTCACTCTTAGAATGAGCGAAAGATCGCAACCACATCTAGGGTCTCCTTGGACGACCTCTCCACACAACATAAGCAAGTGGATAAGGTCGTGGAAGAATATTCAGATATCTTCTCCTCACCTACCGGGGTACCTCTGCACTGTCATGTCAAGCACGCCATTGATCTGACCCCCGGAGCACCGCTTCCCAATTGGCTAGTCTACCGCGACTCTCTGTTAGAGAATGAGGAGATCAAGCGGTAGATCCAAGAATTTCTCCACAAGGGGCACATCCGTCCCAACTCATCACCTTACGATATCCCAATCGTGCTGGTACATAAGAAATATGAAACCTGATGACTCTGCATTGATTATTGGGCCTTCAATAAAATCACTGTTAGAAACCATTACCTGATTCCCTGAATCAATGACCTCTTTGATCAACTCATGGGGGCCAAATACTTCAGTAATATTGATCTGAATTCTGGCTATCACCAGGTCCCAATATAATAGATAGATGTATGGAAGACCTCCTTCAAGTCAAAGGAAGGTATTTTTGAATGGTTGTTCATTCCCTTTGGTTTGACAAATGCTCCAACCACTTTCATGAGGATGATGGACAATATCCTGCGACCATTCACCAATAATTTTGTAGTGGTGTATTTGGATGACATTCTCATTTACAACAAGACTTGGACATAACACTTGCAACATATTTAGCAGGTTCTTCACACCCTACAACAACACAAGCTATACGCCAACTTGGAAAAATGATCTTTCGGCATGGACATGGTCCATTACCTGGGCTACATCATTGATCAACATGGAGTACATGTGGATCTAGTCAAGATCCAAGTCATCCATGACTGGCCAACCCCAACCACACTCACCAAACTTCAAAGCTTCTTGAGCCTTGCTAATTTCTACCGCAGGTTCATGTTGGGATTCTCCCATATTGCATGGGCCCATAGCCATGTAACCAGGGGTGGTGGTAAGGAAAAATTTGTGTGGGGCCGGTTCCAACAACAAGTGTTCGATGATTTGAAGTAGTGCTTGTGTTCAAACCCAATACTTTCACAACCATACCTACAAAAACCCTTTGAGATCGAGACAAATTCTTCTGACTATGCTGTGGGCGTCATTCTCACTCAGCAGGGCCACCCCGTGGCCTATCATAGTGAGACACTATCAGATATTGTCCATAATTACCCTAATTATGACAAATAAATGTACTCCATTGTCAAAGCCTTCTTCCAGTGGAGACATTACATTCTTGGGAAGGAGACAATCATCCACACTGATCATAAGCCACTGCAGTTCATGCAGACACAAGGAAAATTGCAGAATGACCACCATCAAAAGTGCTCCACATACTTGCATCAATTCCACCTTAACATCAAATATAAAACAGGAAGCACCAACCATGTCATTGATTGCCTCAACAGACCACCAGTCGCGACACTCACCACAGTGCTAGACTCTTGCGGCCATGAGACCTCTGGATGGCCCCAACTCTATGAGGCAGACCTGGACTTTGACACCACCTACCAAATATTGGGCAAAAACATTGTTATTGCTAATTTCCATATTCAGGATGGGATGGTGTGTCATCTAGGCCATATCTACATTCCATGAAGAGAGAGAGCGAAGATGATCTAGGAAGCCCACTGCAGTCGGGTGGCATGACAATTCGACGTTGAAAAGATAGTGGAAATGCTACAAAAACATTTCTACTAGCCAAAACTTTGACAAGAGGTCAACAAGTATATTAGGTCCTGCACTGCCTATGATATTTCCAAACTGAACACTAAGAAATAGGGCCTATACACCCCTCTACCTACTCCTGATAGGCCATGGGAATCCATCTCAATGGACTACATGTCGGGCCTCCCATCCACCAAGTGGGGAAATGACTGTGTTTTTGTGGTTGTTGATCTCTTTTTTAAGATGGCGATTTTGGTCACCTGCAAGAAGAGCATCACAACAGAGGCCACTGCCAAGATCTTCTTTGAACGAGTCTAGGTACATTTTGGAATACCACAAACCATTTTCTCATATCGGGACAGTCGATTTCTCAGCACATTCTGGTCGATTCTCTAGTCACTACTAGACACCAAGCTCACCAAATCCACAACCTTCCACCCCCAGACACATGGCAAAACCAAGGTCATAAATAGAATGATCGTGCATATCCTGTGCATGTATAATTCCAAACACTCTCGCACATGGGATGAGAGTCTTCCCTATGTCCGAGATAGATACAACCGAGCCCTGCATAGCTCAACCGACCACAACCCGTTTCAGGTGGGGTTGGGATTCCAACCATTGGGTCCCATAGATGTTGCACTACCCCTTGCGGTTACCTTGGCTAAATCATCTCCTGCTCCAACTGATGTTTAAAAATCCACTCGGTTCATTGAGTGGATCCAACACATCTAACAATAGGTTCAGGATATTCTATAGAAGTCCAATGAAAAGTAAAAGTAGCTCCATGATCAAGATCGGGTGCCACATAAGTTTCAGGTGGGTGACAAAGTTTGGTTGCACTTGTAGAAAGAACACCTTACAAGACCCCATCAAAATATTTGCCCACTCTTTTATGGGTCGTACACCATCTCCAAGGCCATGGGTGATAATGCTTTTGAGCTCAACATTCCTCCTTTCCTTGGCCTGCATCCAGTGTTCAATGCGGATCTCCTTGGACCTTATTTCCCACCATTATTGGACACCTCATAGGTATCAGAACAACTGACACCGAAAGAGATCAACCTTGACTTCATAAAACATGAATCCAGTGATAAGATTGTGGAAAAATAGGTCATGGGCACTCACCAACAAAGGAGACATCTTTATCAAGTTGTCAAAGCAAGGTAGCTCCTGCACCACGGAAAATGGCTCACTCGAGGCCAAATTCAACAGAAATTTCCTCATCTTATGGGGGCACTCAATGCAATCAATACCATTTCTTCCTAAGGGGGGATGATTGATCCATATGGATGTCGGTGGCCTCCCACCTATTCCAACTGGATCATTTTGGTAGTTTTCCAGTTTTGCATTTTTTTCCTAGTTTTCGGGTCCCTGACTTCCGGGGCCGTTTTGAGGCCCTAAACAACATTTTTAGGGCTCGTCATAGTCCAATTGAAGACAGATTTAGAGTTTTATGACAACATGTGTATTCCTCGGATAGACCTTTCCAACGGACTATCATGCCCCTAAAGAAGATCGTATGCAAAAGTTACGACCCCGAGAAGTTGATGTACTAACTTACCCAAATGGGGCCCACATGAGTTTTGGCGCTTCATCTCCTAGAGTTAGGTTTTTACATGTCTAGGGTTTTTGACATTCCTGTTTATTGTAAAAATGACTTCAGAGTCTCATTGTAATCATCATCTTGCAAATGAGCACAATTGTCACATCTCTTCTCAGAGATAAGCCACCACCATTCTAGCAAACTTGTTTTTCACTACATTTTACAGTTTCAGCTTATTTCCTTATTGAATAGAAAACAATTTTACTGTATATCTGTTATTATGTGTTAAACATCTTTTGATAATAATCTGTATTCATTTTGTTCTGCTCATAAAATTTGGATCACTTGCCCAGGCTAGCGTTCTCTTGTGGGAGATAGTCATTTGGGTAGGTTCTTGAGATTATATTATGTCATGATCTTCTGGAATCTCCTCATTAGGGGAAGTTATGTATTCCCTCACTGGTTCTGCAACTTTGGGAGATACATGTTCTTCTTCATATACTTCTTCAAGTTGACATCTTCTTGATTTCTTGAGTGCTACATCTTCATCAAAGTTTACATCTTTGTTGTTCTCAATATGATAGTAACCTGGTATACAAATTCCGAAGGCCTTGGAGACCTCACAGTATCCAACAAATATTCCCTTCTTTCCTGAAGGGTCCAACTTGGTTCTCTTCTCTTTCAGAATGTGTACAAATACTAGAAAACCAAATATTTTGAGATGGCTTACTTCTGGATTCTTTCCAAAGAACATCTCTTCGGGGGTTTTGAACCCAAGTGCACTATGGGATAATATGTTCTGTACATACACTATTGTTCTTGTTGCTTCTTCCCATAAGTGCATTGGAAGATATTGATCATGGATCACAGTCTTCACTTCTTCCATTATAGTTCTGTTCTTTCTTTCTACTACACCATTTTGTTGAGGATTGTAGGGAGTGGTGAGCTCCCTCTTGATCCCAACATCTTTACAAAATTTTACAAACTCTTTTGAGGTGTATTTTCCTCAATTATCTGAGCTAAGTATCTTGATCTTTATTTCAGAGAGATTCTCTATCAAGGCCTTGAATTCCTTGAATTTACTGAACACTTCATCTTTTGATTTCAAAAAGTAAACCTAGGTTTTGCAAGAATAACCATCAATAAAAGACACATAGTATAGATACCCACTAATGGATATTGATGGCATTGGGCCACATACATCTGAGTGGATGAGCCATAATACTCCTGCTTATTTACTATCTCTCTTTGGGAAAGGTTTCTTGATGTTATTTCCTTGTGCACATCCATTGCACACACCTTCATGGTTAACCTTGAATTTTGGTAGACCTGTGACTTCCTTTCTTACATATGGTAATGCCTTGTAGTTGATGTGAGCAAGTATTTTATGCCAAAGTTCACATGGATTCTCAATGGAATGTGTCAAGGTTGCTTCTGAGTGACCTTTTAGCTTATACAAACCACCTTCTTCTATTCAAATAACAATTGCATCTTCTATGGTTTTTCCTTTGGGTCACATAAGAACTTCTCCATCTATGAAAGAAACTCTAAAGCCTTTCTTATCTAAAGCTGAGATAGAAAGTAAGTTCTTTTTCAAACCTGGTACATATAGTACATCATCTTCATTGGGGTCCCTGAATCAAGTTTGTAATTTGACTCTCCTACTCCTTTGATAGTGTACTGGTAATCATCTCCAAGTGTAATTTTATGGGGAAAGTTCTTTTCTGTAAGGAAAGAGAGAATGTCTCTTTGAAATTTCATGTGCTTGGAAGAACCACTATCTATGATCCATGTATCCTCACCAGGTGACACTGATATTGAGAGGGCAGAGATTAATACATAGTCTTCAATCTATTCTTTTATCATATTTGTGGGTGGAACTTCATCTTCAACTATATGGGCATGGTGCCTTCTATTTTTCTTCTTGTATTCTTCTCTTATAGCTGGACAATTCTTAGCAACATTTCCCATCTTGTCACAATGGTAACATTGGTAGGATGATAAATCTTTTTATCTTCTTAGACCTTTCTTAAACGCATGGAATTTCCTTGGAGGGTGAGATTCCTTATGGATGAATTTGTTTGGGGAGTGAGACTCCTTATGTTGATGAGTTTCCTTTTGGAAGTGAGACCTCTTCCTTCCTCCTTTAGTATGAGTGTAAGTTTTAAACCTGCGAAGTAAAGCAATGCATGTATATTCTTAAGCAATACAGAAATTAATCAATGGCTCATACACAGAATACACAGAGATTTTTACCGGAAACCCTCAACCGGGAAAACCTTTCTTATTTTCATTATATCGAATTTCACCATTCTCCATACAATATATACAATGTTTTTAGGTATTCCGTAGATACCAAAACCCTAATCCCTTAATCCGGGATTAATTTACAAATCAACTAAAAATAGAAAAATCCGCTAAAAATAGCAAAAACTGCCCAAAAAAAAAATATCTGGGTACGGATCGTCAGACGCAGTTGTCATATCTGACACACCCACCCACACACACATGCAAAGAATATAACACATACCCAACATTCTCCCTTCTTGTTGTTTTCTTTGCATCCAGGGGTCCAGGGGATTATATAGTCAACAATCCAGGGCAACAATGCCCATTGTTACTCTACACCAAGAGAACTTTTCTGTGCTCACAGACTTTGTCAATGAATCTGCAAGATTCTTCAAAGTGTCAACCTTTTCCAGCAACACCTTCTTTTCCTCAACCATGTCTCTCACAAAGTGATACTGAACATCAATATGCTTTGTCTTTGAATGATAAGCTGGGTTCTTTGCCAGGAATATTGCACTCTGACTGTCAC